>CM061045.1:52084116-52387488 GCA_030762985.1 Adelphocoris suturalis | reverse complement strand
GCATTACGACCTCTTTATATAATTTATTCACGTATATTTTCCTCATTGTCACAAAAATCGGTTATCTCCTTGTTTCCGCTCATTCTTTGCGCGTGATACCCCGTCCATTATTCCTCCCTCTTCACAGATTCCTTTGTTCCACTCATTTTCTCATGATTCTCAAGTACTTGGTTACGTCTCTTCTTTAGACGTTCATTACTCGTATTCCTGCGCATTCTTCGCGCATTTTTCGCACATGAATTCTTAATCTTCTTCTTATTGCTATATTCTTCTTATTTCTCCATTTTTGATTTATTTTTCTTCATCTATTCTCACTTCCTTTTGTTATCTTTTTTCTTCCGCGCATTAATTAATTATTCATTATTCTTTGTCAATTATTATTATTTATTAGCGCGTCTACTGTTATCTTCTTTTCTTCTACTTTTCGCTTTTATCTATGTCTAGTTAATATCGTTTCAATATTCGTTTATTAGGTCTGCTGTATCCCAAGTTATTCTGTGCAGATTATTGTATCTCTAGTCTTGTATTGCTCCATAATTCGTATCCTTAACTTGGTGATATTTGCCGCAAGCCTGATTTATATGTAATCCATTTTGCTCTCATTCCGGGTTCCCTCTTGCTTGTGCTTAAGGACCCCGTCCAACGTTTCACGTCACGTTTTGTTAAGCCCTGTACCATTGCTTTTTTTTTCTTTTCTTTTTTCTCATTTATGCTGTACTAGATTCGCTCTTGTTTTCATACAATTTCCATATATTCGTGGCTCGTCAGCCTGCATTAACGCTAAAAATTCATTCGTTCGTTTCTCTCATTCTGTGATTCACTCCTTTTCTTCCTCGTATACAGGTCCTTGCATACTTTGTCATTCAATCTTCGCATTTTGGTATTTTTTAACGGGCGTTCCACATTTCTGTCCCGTAACTGGGATTTGTGACTATTTTTGATTGAAGTTGGGGGGTTATTTGTTCGTTACTGGATGAATCGAAATGAATTTTCTATTTTTGCTCAAATATCTCTTCGTAGAAGGGTTTTTGTGGCGATTTCCTGGTTGGGTTTTAACCAAAATACTAGGTCGGGTTTTAGTGGTGGTCACGTAGTAGTGGGTAGCATTATTTCTGCGTGCTGGTAATTTTTTTTTTTTGGAATGTATTTAATGTTCGGTTTGATTTAGGTGGGGGATATAATGCCCTCTCTCTTCTCTTCTAAATGATATAATTCTCTCTCTTTAATCCCGATCGCCCGTCCTTTCTAATTTTAGTGTAAGTCCTATCATCTTTTTTTTTTCTCTATGGATTTATGTTTTTGAGTTTAAATTTAACTTTTGATTGCGTTATGATTATATGTAATTAATTCAATGTTGTTTTCGTGTTAGGGTACGTATCCATTAATTAGAAATTTTGGTAAAGTTTGGTGTTTTTTTTGTTGAAGAAAAAACATGTTTTTTTCGTTTAAAATCGTCGCACACTCAACCGTTGTCAATCAATTAGTCGTCGTATGTCGTTTGTTGAGGGGCTGAATTGTTTTCCTAGGCTATAATTCCTGTGGAACTTCAATTCCTTTAATCATTATTGTTTTTTTTTTTTTTTTTAAATCATTTTTATACATTATACATGGTTCATACATGGTTAGATTTATGGTGTTTTTGCCGACTTTTGAGGGTAATGTATACGAATGGTATAGCTATCAAAGAAGAGTAAAGTTATCATTGTGTGATCACGGTTAGGTGTTTTTTTTTTTTTTTTTTTTTTGTAACTCATAGGTAATTCCCGTTTTGTGAAATCCGTTGAGTACATTTTGGGTCAGAATTGGAAATTTATGCCTATGTTTGTATTTTCTGCTCTTTAAAATTTGGTATTTATATTAATCACTCGTTAGTTTATTATTTTGGCTGTCAATTCATGCTTTTTGCCTTACTGACAATTGGTAGTTTGTCTGTCTGTCTGCTGGTACATTCGCGCTCTTTTTTTTTTTTATTTAAGCGTGTTTGGGTGAAATTTTCCACACAATTTTCCACTCTGAATTTACTTGTGATTTCCAAATTACTTTTTCGATAGTTTTCTCGGGGTTCGGTGAATTTATAGTAAATTGTTTATTGAATAAATACGACTCCGAATTTTGGGGGTTTTTGGGGGTAAATCGATATTTACTAATATCGAACTTGGGTATTTTGTCAATTTTTCACATACACTTTTAAGCCTAACTTTTAGGAATTGTCTAATTGCGCTTAACTCTACGATAGTTTTCTGATTCTGGTTTTCTGATTCTAATTCCCCACCTAATGCCTCTTCGTTGAGTTACGCTGCATGCGAGTTTCTGAGAATTTTAGGCAATATTGCTGAAGCCTGTTGCGAGGCAGTGTTAATTACCTGTCTTCTTTTTAGCATATAAGTGTACCCTGTGAGTACGATCAGGAGTTCGCACGTTGTAGAAAAATCTGGACTAATGTACGTCCGTACAATGGAAATGATTAGACCCCTTAACAAAGACGAGCAGAATGGTAATGTTCTAGAGGTCCACGTTCTTAGGTAGAAGTTCCTAATTGAAAATGGTAAGTACTGCGACGCACTGCTTTTGAGCCATATCATGTCCGGTTCGGAACCATGAGTTGTGCAAGCAGCTGATAAATGCTGTCGCCGAAACTGTTCACTGATTTAGATGGACCCCTGATACTCGCAGGTGGTATATCATGCATTCTCCACCTAGTCAGGAGAGGGTGCGTGTTCTAGCATTTGCGGAAAAGGGGTTTTCTCACGAGAGATGTCCATTTTAAATTCTTCCTGAAATTTGACCTTTTTGTGACAACTTAAATGGGGTTATGTTCGTAAATTGTTCACCTTTAATATTGGATTCTAAATTGCTTTTCTGCGTAGAAAACTTCTTTACAAGGGTGCTTGGTTCCTTTTTTTTTATCCGTCATTTCATGTTCGGAATCACTATATTTTGTGGGAGGACAGTTTCTTCTATCGTACTTCCTAATAGTAACGTGTTCTCACGCCCTTTTGGAATTTTAGTGCAATTTGTGCTTCATTTGATTAGAATTCCTATGGCATCAATAATCTTCTTTCGTGAGATAAAGTGTATTTTTATTTATTTACGATTATATGGTGATTGCAATCCAGAATTTCCTATTTTGAAAGTTATTCGCCTTTGGTGTATTTTCGTAAAAAATCGTCCGTTTTACTCTATCGAGGTTTAAATTATCTACGTATAATTATTCTTGGTTGGAATTCGGCTTTTCACCTTTTCATTCTTTTATTTTCTTAGCTATTTTTCACGAAATTTATAGGTTTTTCTACAATGCTATAAGGATCACAATGTGAGTTTCCTCGAGTTAACTATTTGTAATTATTTTTATTATTATTACCTATTATTTATTTATTTTTTTTATTCTCATATTATATATATATATATATATATATATTTTAATATTGTTTATGATTGTTTGATGTTTTTCTTTTTTTATTGAAAATGTAGGCAATTCTCCCATGCTCCGAAGTTTGTAAGGTCCGAATTCTCGCTGTGATTATTTCAAGTTCATTTCCTAGGAGTAGTAATTTCTTTCGTGCATGTTAATTTTGTAGATGCTTCAGGTATTGTTTAGCTGTAGAATTTATTCTATTCAGGTATAGAAAGTAATCTATTAGTATCATATTTATGTTCACTTGGGGATCCGTTGTATGGTATCGTTGGTTATCGGCTTTACGCTATGCCGACGGCCCTTATAATTCAAGCGCCTCGAGTGATTGGCTAGTGTTTGAACATCTGTCCTAAACATATTTCTTCTGATAATTCATTCTGGTATTAGTACTTTAATTTGATTCTTACATTTTACAAATTCATTAATTTCATGTGTTTAATAAAACAACCTTGTTTTGGGTGATTTTTCAATGTATTTTGCACGTTGAAATCGGTTGACTTTTACTTTATTATCAGCAACCTCTATGTTGCTTTAAATTTTAGTTAAAATTTTGCGCTAGAAGTGCACACTTTTCTGAGCGGAATTGCTAGTAATTTAACGGTTAAGTATGAAATGAATAATATCAGTTTTCAAATGTGTTCCCTACTTTATAAGCGACTTGTTTAAGAATTCGTGCAGTTCAACTCATAATTTCTTCCCTAATAATAGTTTATATATTTATTTTTTTTTAAAGGTTTAAGCTGCACCTCAACCAGAACGGTCATTAGCAGCATTGTACAGGGTCTAAAGGGACACTGGAAGTGGCACGATTCTAAGGGGAGCGATTTCTTTTTTTTGCGATTTCTAGTATTTATTGATTTTTCTAGAATTATACTTTGTGGGGATTCGAATTCCTACCCTCTACCTGAGCGTTGAGATTCTGATTTTAGGTGATTATTGTATTATTACTTATTTTAAATAAGGGGGGGTTGATTTCCGATAATTGTTAATGTTCTATATTATATTTCTATTTCTTCAATGGTTAAGCAGTTTTTATTAAATTTTATCCGTAGCTATTCATAAATGTGAATTTTCTTTTTCTCTGAATTTCCGAATTTTATTTCTGTGGGCATTCCGTGTTTAGCGTTGTCAAAATTCACTCGTTCGTGGTTCAATTCTGCTTGCATAATTTCCTCTTGAATGTGGTGATTCTCTCCAGTTGAAAGTATTTTCTACTAGCCGCTCCGGCTCGCTACGCTCGCCTCCACGTCCAGCCGGGGGGCAAGCCCCCCGGACCCCCCATTAAGTTGCTCGCTTCGCTCGCAACGTGTGGCATGTAGGGAATATTGCTCGCTTCGCTCGCAAAGTCTGGCATGTAGGATATGTTGCTTGCTTCGCTCGCAAAGTCTGGCATGTAGAAAATGTTGCTCGCTTCGCTCGCAAAGTATGGCATTTAGGGGATGTTGCTCGGTTCGCTCGCAAACGGTAGATCTCTAAGGGTAGGTTTAACTTCTGTAGGGGATGCTGCTCGCTTCGCTCGCAAACGGTAGATCTCTAAGGGTAGGCTTAACTTCTGTAGGGGATGCTGCTCGCTTCGCTCGCTTGAGGAAGTTATACTGCCCACCCAACTTGGCAGACGTTTTTTTCAGTTGGGAATTATTACAAACAAATTAAATCTTATAAAACTACGTGGAACCACGAAAAGTTTATTCGGGGATGTTGCTCGCTTCGCTCGCAAGGTATACCTGTATATGTGTAGGACAAAGTCCGTATTTATTATTTGAAATGGCTCTCGCTTCGCTCGCAAGGTAGGTACCTATGTAGGCATACCTGCTCGCCTCGCAATGTTGTGACATCGAACCCTTCACGTCAATTCTTGAGCCTTCTCTCGTCCACGGCAGAATCATTTTAATCGCTTTGCTCGCTTCTGCTCGCAATTTGACCGAGTTCTCGTAACTTTTTTCGATATCCGATTTCGGATTCAGATTCGGCGGACCCAAAGCTGTATTTCGCCCGCGAAAACCGTTCCGAAAAACGTACCTTTATGGGGTATATTTTAATCGGAAAAAACCAAGTTTTTCGGCGGACTTTTCGAGAAAACGGGTCCGTACTCTCGCATTTTTTTGACGCATTTCCCGATACTTTTTTCGCGATCCGATCGCGCCGTCGTCTTCCTCGTAGGAAAACCTACGAAACCCGTATTTTTCCGGAATTGTCAACGGCCGTTTAGAGGGGTAGGGGAAGTGGGGAAGTCCAAAAAGCGCACATTAATTCTTACTTCGACCCCCCTCCCGCCCTACGGCCCATGGTTCGGCTGGGATTAGACAATTTTAAATTCGCTCGTTCCACCTTTCGGAAAATCTCAAGAAGATCCCCCCACTCGTACACTCCCCCCACTCAGCCGTTTGGCCGTGCATAGACACGACAGACAAACAGACAAATAGACAAACGGAGTTTCATTCTTATTAATAGTAGAGATCTGTGCAGTTCCGTGGGTCCCCTATGTATTATGCGGGTTTTTCTTCCGCCATGTGGATCCGTTATTAATCATTTATACAATTTTGTTGTGTGCTCGAGTGGTTATTGAGGAACTTTTGCGCCAGTATTTTAGACGTTTTGTGGCGTTTGGACCTCTATGTGAATTCGGTCGCTAGTGTACATGTGTGCGCCGTGTTGGCGATCCATCGGGTGCTGTCTGGAGTGCCGTCTGTAAGTCGTTCTGCATGTTTATTTAGTTTTCTTTTTTCTTTTTGCATGCCTTAAGCGTGTTCACCGTTCTAATTTTTATGTGATAAAAAATAATTAATTAATTTATTTTATTATCGTCTTTCTTAACTAGTACCTACGCGTTCCTTATTTTATTAATTTTACGGCAATTTCCCGAGAGTGTTGAGTCCCATTTTTTGTTTTTACCAGTGTTATACAGTGTATCTATCCTGATTGATGATATGTGTGTGACAACGGAAACGTGTGTTAACGATGACATATAATATATACCTAGGGTGAGTTAAAACTACCTTATTCTAGACAATTTTTCCGTATTAAAACGCGTGTTAAAGATGACATAGTATAACATGTTGGGTTTGTTCATGCACAAATATATAATTTTAGACACATTATCTTGTTGTTCATGCAAAAAAATATCTTATTCTAGGTACAACCGAACGCTGTTTGCTCCACCCTTATTTGTATGCGAACACACTCCTAGTGTGGTGCAATTCATCATCTATTATTTACCGTCTTTCACTATCTCGTCCCTTGTCTGGGCTTGAATTTCATCGTCACCTTCTTTATATTAATTATTTTCCCAATCTCCGTAATTCCGTAATACATCAATCAATTTTTGTAAATTCCCATAATTCGCAAAATTCCGTTAGTTAGTGGTTTTATTGTCTACTTTAATTGTTTATTTTATCTCCTTTCAATTGCGGATTTTTTTCGTTTTTGTTATTGTGTTACTTTAATTTCTCTGAGTCAATTTTCGGGGAATTTTAAGTTTATTTTTTCGCTGAGCCTACCCGTTGATCTACTTTGTGGGGTTTCCATAAATTTCGTTTATTTTTAATTTTTGGTTACTTGTGCTACTTTGGTTTCAACTTTAATCTCTTCGTTTCGTTTCAATCTTAATTAATTTTTTTTTTGGTTTCAATCAATTTTCTAATGCATTTGTTTGTTTATTTATTTTTTTTTATTAAATTTTGTTTGTTTGTTCGGGGGCGGAACTTGATCGAACTTCGTGCCTCCACAATTTTTAAGGGTGTTTGATGTTAATTCCTTGTCGCTTTGATTTAAACTCCTAATGTAATTTTTCGTTTAGGTTTTTCAATTAATTTTTGCTTGGGGCCTAACTCGGTCGAAACCGCGCCTCCACCATTTGTAAGGGTAAGATTTGTTTGTCTCTTAATCCCTCAGTTTTAACAAGATTGAAAGGTTCCCGTTTTGGTCTCAATACGCACCGTCAGGCTCGTGAGACGCTTGACCATAACCGGAGTCTGTCTCATAACTGTCTCTGCGCTGTTTTAGGAAGAATGACAAATGATAAGTGAAATGGTTAATAATGATGACAATTTTGATGACAAGCATGATGACAATTTTGAATTGGTCAACACGTATTTATTATGAATATTCAGACATTTGTTCGTTCTTCCAATACACTTGTATGACCAGGTTATGACATATGTTTGTTAGCGCTAGAGAAACTACCTACAGTCCTTTACACTCCTATATACACACCTACCTAAGCCTCCAAAATTCACTACTCCATCTTGCGCAGGTTTATCGGGCACGGCGGGACGTTTTTTTGAAGTGTCTGAGTGTACTTGAGTGGGTGTCGGAGAGACTGTTTTTGGGCAGTAGATGGAAAAGGGGGGAGTTGGCTTACCGTTGGCTGAACGGCTCTCTGTTGATCTTGAATCCTCATCAGCATTTGCGTCTCTTGGCTAGGGAGACTCGCTGATCTTCGGCTGCCGATTCTTCTTGGCGTCATAGGTACGAGGGCGCCGAAGAGTGGAGACCTGCGACCGGTCCGTCTTCCATTGCTCCCTCAACGGTCAAAATTCCGCCTCCGGACGGGTACACAATTTTAGAAACAAGACCTCGAGCTGATACTCGTCAAACAGTTTTATTAACTCGTCCAGGGCGTGTCTGCTTTTGGTGGGCCCAATCATCGCCCAGCAATTTCCTCCAAGTCGTTCCTTCCAACTGTTCGTTCCGTTCATTGTTTACAAGTTTTCGTGACGTAAGTTGCAGGGCGGTCGACAATTCTCCTTACCCCTTTCCAGGGTGCGAGTGGGGGAATTTAGCCTCTTTTCAACGTCACACCATGTCTCATAATCCGCTGACATCAGTGCAGTCGTGTTTGTGTGAATTGGGTCAGAGAACTGCATATTCAGGACGTCGGCTTATCCTTGTCTCGGGTATTGTCTATTGTCAACTGTAAATGGTCGATTTACGAGTTGACAAAATCACAGAGGGAATAGCTAAATTTCTATAATGACCGCATGATGTTGTAAAATCTAAACATAGTCAAATGCACCTAATAAATTCAGATGATCGTATCAGCTAAATAGATATATTTCTAATTGAATTCTGACTTCGCGAAATTAATTTTATTGTAACTCTTACCTATCCCTATGGATGGACTAGTGAAGCGTTGGTAGGTGTTTTATTTTACCTCAATAATTTTTACTTGGTGGGTCCCTAGATATCTACGAAAAACGTCGTTATACTTGGATCAGAGGGGAGGGGGTGGTAAAGTATGGATGTATTAATTAATTGCATTAATTTTTCTTCTGTAGGTAATAATCTACGTATTTCATCATTCGGTAGGTGCTACCTGATTTTTAGTTTTACTTAGATAATGGTGTCCCACAGCGTAATCGATTATTATCTATGGACCAGTGATCTACAGAGAAGGGTTTAAAACATGATAAACTTTTTTGTAATAACGTGCACCTTCTTGTCGATATTGGTATAGCAAAAATCAATAAATGAACATCAGCACGTGATTCAGGGTGAAAAAATACCCCAAAATTGCGCCCGTTATTGCGCTCACGGAAATTCGAGTGTTGGGTTATTTTTATATGACATTTTATGTAGATTCTGAATCCACAATAATGAAGGGGTGACCATTTGAAAAACGCTTGTTGATTCGAAGCTCCACTGTGGAGCGTGATAATCAAAATCCAATTTCACCAATAAATAGTGTTTGAAAAATATAGGGGAGTTAACTATTTAAAGTTTTTTGATATCTTCATAAATAACAAATAGAATAAATGGCTGGTCCATTAAATTTTAGACAACCTCTATACAGGGTGTATCAGACACGACTCGCCAAAGTTCAGGGATCGATTCTACAACTAATTTCCGACAAAAAGTGCCTCCTAGACTTTTTTAGAGGCTTCGTTTCCGAGTAATTTCACTTTTAAAATTTTTTTCGGGTTTTAGACCTTATGTCACTAAAATGGTCATAACTCCCTTAATTTGATGAGTAAATTAAAATTTGATTACGCCATGAAAATAAAGGTTAATTTCCTATCTCCCTGATGCCAAAACAAGAATTTGCTCCAATAGCTACAAAATGAGGTCAAAGTCATAATTTTGAGAAATTGACAAAATTTCACTATTTTGAATCCGCTCATTGACTTTTTTACTGTAATGCTTCTGAATCCCCATCTTCAGGAAAACTACCTTACAATTTCAGCTTTCCAACGGTATAATCAATTTTTATTTCACTTTGCTAATTAGAGGAGAAAAGTATGTTTGTATGTTGAAAAATATGGTATTTTCTATGAAATTGACGGTTTTTGTGAAAAATGACCCTCTAAAAAAAAATCAAGTTTGGGGCCAGTTTCTACGTATTTTTTCACGCTGAATCGAATGGTAACACAGATCTCCCCCAACTCTGTGATTTCAGAGTTTTACACTTTAATTCACGAATTTTCAGTTCATTTGTTATGCTCAATTTTGTGTGTTTTTAAAGGTAAAACTAGTTAGTTAAATTGTAAAACTCTGATATATGTATATGAAGACGTATAACGTCTTATATGAATTATATGAAGATGACGATTGGGGGTAGTGACTGGGAAAAGAGGGGGTTATTATCTAAAGGTTACTTACTAAGAATAGATTGATAAGTTTTGTTTGGATTGTGGGTAAATATGCATAACTAGGCCGCTACGTACAGACTCATATAATTTGAATTCGCGATTACGCCCTAAGTAATGGTCTGACGAAAAAATCGTACCGAACACATTTGTTGGAAATTAATATTTCTCCAATCTTGCTTTGAGAATTTTTTTTCTCCAAAAGTAGATTTTTATCAAGTTATGAGCCAAAAAACCAAAATATAACATGAGTTTTGCACCTAATGCTGCTCAGTTTTTAGTGTGTCACATTAGGTCGGAACTCTTGTAGGTATGCACACCATTTTGTGCCCTTACTCATTTCTTGTAAATCTTGCATGCACCTGTTTTTACAATAATATCAATTTACTCCTAAAGTTGGTATTCTGTTTCAGCGAACTTTCATCGGCACGAACTGACCGAGCTGGAGATGTTCACAACCCTCAACGAAAATGATTTGATAGGCATAGGGATCAACGCTCTTGGAGCCAGGAAGAAACTTTTGATGCTCATTGCAAGTAAGTATAATGTAGTTATCTCGATGAAAGTTCCAGCCATTCTGTATGACCATATGAGTGAATTGTTTTAATTCTTTGAATTGCAATGATTTTGAATTGTTCATTTTGATTTGTTGAACACTAAGAAATACTTTATTTTTTCGTTTGAAAGTGGCGGCTTTCATGATAATATGAACGGAATTATGTAAATTATTAAATGAACAGAAATTATGTAAATTATAGTTTTTGCAATTATTTGCTCAAATAAAGCAACTTAAAACATTCATACTTGCTCACTATCATTTGTTATGAAAAAAAGAAGAAAACGAAGGGCAGATGCAATACACAGCAATCTCCACATTCGTGTGCTTTCTCATAACTTCTAACATTACATCAGCAATGAACATTTAAAAACATTCAATTGGTTCGAGAGCTTCAAGCTGCTGTGCATGGTAATTTCATAATGTGCACCACGTTTCTTCGTGTAGTCCCTTGGCCATTGTATTGGATGAGACTTCCTTTACGCACAAAACCGTTTCCATTCTTGTCTTCATTCTCACAAATGGTGTCAGTATCAATATAATTGATACTTGTAATCTCTTTTTAAGTTCAGTTGATTTGAGGGATGTTATCATATTATTTTCCCACATTTTAACCTCTTGTCAGTAGTTGCAATTTTTCTTTTGACACCTTCCCATGTTCCATCCTTCTCACAATAATTATTTTCAGTTGGTCCCGAGACCTCGAAGAGGAAACAACGCGCTCGAGTTAAAGTGTTGTCGCGCTCATAATGTGAATATTATTATTAAACAATGAAACCAACGGATACTGGCGGTGTTCCCAGCATGACGGTGGACGAGATTTTAAAAGAATTAGCAGAGACTGTTACGCAAGCACAAGCTGAGTTGGATAAACTTCCTGCGTGGGGGTCTACAAACCTTCAAAAACCAGTCCGTGCGTTGATCAAAACAATAACATCCTTGTGTGGTTATTTACAAACTTCCGAAGGCGTGAGAGGAAGAAACTCACTGAGTGTCAAAAACGAAGTGATGAACAAATTTCTCGCCTCACGGCAGAAATTCATCAGCTTAAAAATGAAGAAGTACAGCATGATAATGAAGACGATTTCATCGCTGTACAACCAGGAAAAAGAAAAAGACAAGGAAAAATTCCGATTGAAAAAAGTGTCAAAATTCCAAATAAAGCTGGTCAAAATAAGCCCCCTAACGTCAATAGCTGGGCTGATAAAAAGCCACCGCCTATCTATGTATCAGATGCAAGGGGTGGTAATAAACTTCTTCTCAAGAGCTTTGGACTTGAACTGACAAAACACTCTCTTTCGATTGTTAAACTATGAAATAAATCCGAGGTGAACGGAGTCATGTTTGAACAGTTGCTGTACACCGAAGAAACTCGGGCGGCTAATTTGACCTTGGTCTTTGGTTTCCCCACATAGTAGAGATCAATCCAATGACATATATTTTCTTCCTTGCCATTTCGTATTGGCCAGGTTTTTCTTGATTTCGACCACTGTGCGTCGGTCGTTTTGCCAGTTCTGTGTAGACAGTTAGGTATTATAATTAAGCATACCTAAACTTGTTTTGAAGGCAACATTATTCACAGCAATTCGTCAAGCAGTATGCAGGGGAGGATGTAGCGCGTCCCTTCTTGATTCGTTATTCCTGACTCAGAAGCTCTTAATCAAAGTCTTACTTAAAAAAAGGACAAGATATTCGACAGAAGCTCTCTTTAAAGAGTTCGCGGTACTCAAATTGGGAGAGCTAATTGACAAGATAACTATAATTAAAATATATAAAGATTTACATAGCAACCACCTGAAATTTTTAGATGAGGGAAAAACAAGAACTTGTGGGCAATTTCTTTCGAAACTGCCTTTCCGTAGGACTCACCATGGCCAACGGGCGTATGATTACCGGGGAGTAAAACTGTTCAATGCCCTACCCCATGAGCTCTGCTCTATTTCTAAAATTGAAAAGTTCAAAAAAGAACTGAAAAAACATATAATAATGAGGCAATCTGAGACCCATTAGATTATATTAAAACTTTAAGATGGTAACTGAATAATTCCTATGTATTCTGATTTACACGATGTATATGTACCTATTGATTCTAATTTACCTATATTTACTTAGAAGATGATTATTGAATAAGGTATTGAACGAGTGTGCTGATTATGTATTACTCCTCCCCACAGCACAAGTCTACGACTTATAGTGGGGAGTAGCATTTATTGATTTGTGTACCTTTTTTTTGTATTGCAGTACCTATCTAAATAAATGCGTTTTTTCAAAAAAAAAAAAATCTAGAGGGTCTATCAAGTACGAAACGTTCTGTAGTTATCTATAGTAAAGTTGTGAGGAACGAATAATGCTAATTTCATTCAAATTTTTTAACTTAGCTGCTTCATTGGTCTCATCGTGGATGATGAGCGTATTTCGCTGTGCGATACATTTATGTATGTGGAAAACGCGAGTCTGAGCAGTTTGGATCATAGATACCGAGGTCGCACGAGCGCTGACGAAAACGGCCGTTTTTCGAAAATATTTCGTTTCGTCCTCTGTCCACTAGGTCGGCTGGGCGGTGTGGAGTGTCTTCGCGCTGCGTCCCGTCGCGCTTCAGAAGTTTGGAGAGCGGACGAGAGCGGAAAATTTTTGACTTACCTGCACTGCACCGTGACTTAGTGGACGGACTGCCATTTATTTTCCAGCATATTTCTAGAGAAAGATTTTGGCGTAGCGCCGCATCGCTTTATTGACCTAGTGGACAACCAGCTTTACTCCACAAGATAGGAGGAGTGACATGCTCCCGAGTTGCTTAGGGGCTAAGAAAAAAAGAGAAAAAAAAAATCTGTAGGCTGGATCTCACCGATACAACACCACCAATGGGTTGTGAATTGTAATACAGGGGTGCCGTGCCCCCCCCCCCCCCCCCCCCCAAGAGCAACGACTCAAGCCCCCCCCCCCCCCCAACCCCCCCAAACTAAAATATTTATTAAATAGGTAATGTAAATGATACACTGATGTGATAAAGAATGTTGTATTTCTTGTTTTACAAATGTAAGTAGGTAATTAATTTTTAATTGACAGTAAAACAAGTACAATAAGTATATGTAGAATTTCAATTATCTACAGTAACTATATAAATTGCTCAAAGTACACCATTTAGGCTACTAGGTATAGCTAAACAAGCCAAAGTATATTATATTTAACGTTATTAGTTATATGCCTTATTAGGTTTGCCTAAAATCGACAGAGCAGTTTTTTTCTTTGTGCTGATGATAAAGAAAATGCATCAATTATTTCCTCATTAGATATAGACTCCATCACATCTTTCTCTGCAGAAAGAACCAACAAGTAATTCCATCCAAGAAAGAAAAGAACCATCCAATAAAGTAATTCGAATTGAAAACAGCTGACGCTAGCAAATTGTTGGTATAAATCTTATTACTTGTTCATAAAAAAAAAAAAATTAAAAAAATACTCATTTTTCTAAACCCCCCCCCCCCCCCCCCCCCCCCCCAAATTTTAACGACGCAGTTTGCGTTATGACCCCCCCCCCCCCTGTGGGCACCCCTGTGTAATATACGATTAATTTTATACAATTTTATAATAATGTTCCTTTCTTTCTTTCTGTTTTGATTCCAGAACTGAACGCCCAATCCCAAGACTTCCGAGCCACTCCTGGCGCCGAGCGCAAGAGGCTCCCTAAAGAAATGTGGTGGCCAGAACCAAATTAAATTATTCACTATAAAAACAATTCGAAATTGTTCCTTATGTATTTATTGTTAATTTAGGTGTTAAGGGCAACGTTGCTTTTCACTTACCTATTCTTAATCAGCATTTCTGTATGTATTAAGATTAATCGCGACTTTTATGACTCCGAGGGTCATTGGTGGGATCCGTAACATTCCCAGCTCATTATTCGTAGACGAGTCTCTAATTTATTGAACGCATGATTTTAAAACTGGGGATTTTTCTGTGATTTCAAATCTAGAGCGGTTTAAAATGTTAACTCACAAGCATGTTTTTTATGCATTTTAAACGCAAAAAGTTAATCCATTGTTATTTACGAAGCATGTACCTGTTAATGTCATTTCACATCATCGTTTTGAATGCATTGCATCCACTTATTTATTTTAATAATACACCATTACGTTAGACACGTTCAATTGTCATCTTGTCAGATATCCAATGAGTAGGTTATTGGTGCACAATAGGTACCATTTACAAACCATCACAACTCAACTTGTAGTCTTCACCATTAATCCAAATAGAAAATTCAGTCTTTATGAAAGTTGAAATTAAGAGGCTTGATAGAAAAAATTCTTTTATCGCCTTATTGCTGGATCTTGATTTGATGTTTTATTGATGAGTCGATTAACGTAACCACTCTGGCTTCTATTGTTTGGTCGTCGATAATTTATTAAATTTAGATTTAAATCAGTTTTGAACAACATGGATGCTGTGGATATATTATGAATGTAAGGTAATCAAGTGGGTACATGTTTTTATTGAGCCGATATCATTAAATCGGTCTTCTTTCATCTATAGCTTTTATGGCTTTAAAACAATCAGTACTATGTACAAAAGATGTTATCATTCTTATTATTATATATATGCGTTAAAATAACGTTTGTTGAACTAATTGTTATGTCTATTGATGGTAAATATATTATAATTGAAGTAATCGAAACTTTTTTTAAATTCATAACGCTCGAGTAACTGTATCCATGAAATCTACACGCTTAAAGTCTTTTGGTATCTTGGGGATCACTTGATCAGTATCTATATGGTATTATCGCGATAAACATGGGAAACCGACTTAAAAACGGAAAGCCGATGGATACTGTAACCACGTTTTGTAGACAGAGAACAGAATAAACAGATACCCTGAAAATTGGGAAACGGGTTCTCACACGCAACTTGAAAATTAAATGGGGTAAAACAGAGGAATGTATTCTGTTCACATAGGTACCTACATCAGAAGAATGTCTCCAAGTCGCTTACAAGTTCCCATCTCAGGTACTCCCTTCTCATTAATTTGACACACTTTCCACCGCCCGGTCATTTACATATTGAAATCGGAAGATGGCCTCCACATTCCATAGGAAAACCTCGCGCCCACTTTTTAGTTCTTTTAATTAGTTCTTTTCTTTTTAGTTAGTTTTATTTCATTAAAAGTAATAATTTACTACTGTACTGGCGAGGATGAGACGAAGTAAAGAAATCGACATGATGTATTGGACGCATGTTTATTGAATAATTGGCTCACCTTTTATTAGTGAGTGGATAATGTATATTAGAGGACGTCTCAATATTCTAACCCGAATTATTAATAACTTATCATACAAACGACAGGGCGTAAGCAAGTAGAACTTTATTTAATAGACTCAAGTTGGTAGAAACGGAAGGCTAATACGTAGTTAGGGGCGTCATCCCTTCCCTTTTCTGCATTCCTCAACCCCATACCAGTAAACTACCTGGGAATCACATTAGATACTAAAATTACATTCTGGGAGCAAATAAAGAAATCAGTAGACAAGGCGTCAAAGAAAACAACTGCTCTTGTCATCTCATGAGAAATATCAACGGGCCAAGGCCATGTAAGCGTCGTCTCATGATGACCGTTGTACAATCAATACTCTTGTACGGTGCGGAGATATGGGCAGATGCTCTAAACATTGCCTACTATCGCAAGAGAATTATTGCAGTTCAACGAAGAGGAGCGCTGAGGATTGCATGTGCCTACAGAACAGTGTCAGAGCCAGCCATACTCGTACTTACAAGCAGCATCCCAATCCATCTATTGGCTGCAGAACGCAAACGAATCTTTGATAGAAGAGAGGAAGGAGAAAGAGCTCATTTAGCCGCTGAAGAGAGAGAATATACAATGGCAAGATGGCAGGAAATGTGGACTGTAGAGCAGAGAGGGAGATGGACAGCACGCTTGATTCCTCAGATCAAGGTATGGCTAGATAGAAAACATGGAGAAGTAAACTTTTTCCTGACTCAGTTCCTTTCTGGTCATGGGCTGTTTTACGCATATCTCTATAAAATGGGAAAAGTAGACTCCCCAATATGTCCATACTGCCAGGAAATGGACGATGATGTGCTCCATACTTTCTTTGTATGCAAGCGATGGGCAACAGAAAGAAGAAGGCTGCAGGATGCTCTGGAATTACCACCTCAAGACGTGACACCGGAGGTGGTAGTATCCAAAATGATTGAACGAGAGCAAAAATGGAATTTTGTAGCTGCCTACGTTGAGGACATCCTCCAGAAAAAGATCATCTTGGAACGGGAGAGACAGAGGAGGAGGGAGCACATGGACCGAGAGGACTGAAGAAATTTCTCAAGGACTCGGCCTGAAGTAATGTGTTAAACAAGTAATTTGTTTTTCGTTCTCTCTTTTTCACTTATTCCTCAACAAATTCATCACAGCTCCGTCCTCCGATATGTACAATGTCATATTTGCCTCGCTTCCTTGGTACCTACAATCGAGACCTAGATTTCTCCGTATTAAACTTTCCAAATATCTCTCGTTAAGAGGTAGACAGTTTTCCCTTTCGGCTATTTCCGAGTCGCGGATGTCGCAAGATGCGCCCGTGTTTAGCCTGAACGATGTTTGTTCAAACAAGGGGAAATCTCTCCTCGGACATTCGTATAAATTAGGAGTAGGGCCAATCTTAAACTCAGTCTGTTTGTCGATCCTCGTCGCACCAGTCCGCAAGGTGAATATCTGTTATTTTTGTCATGTAACACCCATACTTCAAGAATTTAATAAAACCCGCTTGTCAGTCAAATTATTAGTACTCTCACACCCTTTATCCTGTCATTCATATGACAGCCGACTTACTGGTGTCAGAAGCTTGGATTTAAATCGACGCCTTTTGCCTAAAATCAAAAATAAATACACGTAATGTACCAAAAGTCACAGTTTTCACAACATCGAAGCTGGCCACTTCCGTTGTGTCAACCGATCAAGAAACCATCAGGAAAATTTGAAAAACCTTGTGTCTCCCCGCACTGAAGAGTGGACGAGGGAACCAAGTGAAATAACGTGTATTTAATCAGGCAAATAAATTGAGAGGAATCCGATAGACTGAACAAGCGTGAACAACATCAACATTATATTGGAAAATTCGGAAACTGCGCCGCCCCCAAGAAGACCCTTTATTAGGTAGGAACCGGCAGAAGTGCCCGTCGTTGGACATTTCGTCCTAGTCGCATAGGGAGACGACCGTGGCCGAGCTGCCACCTCAAGAGCGGTAATTAAAACGGACAACGCCCCTTGCTGTTTGCTGACTGGACACGGCTGTGAAGTGCCGATTACCGCATTGCTGACGACGACAGATAGACTCTGGAAGCAGCACTATCGACCCGCCTTCCGTATTGAACATCTACGTGGTACCTACATCTGCCAACTGTAAGCGTAAAATTTGTACCTACAGATAGGTCGAAGTTCTCTATAAAAAGAAAAATATATCATATTAGAAAAAAAAAAAAAAAAAATTGAGTAAAGTAAAAGAAAAGACAACACATTTTATAAAGAAATTTAATAAGTAAACAAACAGAGAAATCGACTGTGATAAATGAAATAATAAATTAGTATAACAGAGAAGTTTGGTATTAAAAAAAAATATATATATATATATACGTTATGTAATAATAAACCGCCTCTCTGGATAGAAGCTTCACCCACACAGACGATCTAAAGGTTATAAAAGGTCGCCCGAGTCGCCAGTCTCTCTCTTCATGTAGTCCCGACCCCGGGTGTTCCTAGCTTTTTTGATCATTTTCCTGTTTAATAAAAATAAGCTTTTTTTAAAAAGCATTTTATAATTGAACCTTCCATCACTGGTGCAGTCAATATCGACGTGTACAACCGGACCTTTTCGAGGGAACATCGCCGAGGACCCGGACTACACAAGAATCTACACTACCCACAAAGGAGGCATCAGCAGGCATCAACAGGACCCGGGCAGACGAATTTTCAAAGAGATGACTCCTCAAGTTGGTAAATGACGGCTCCAGCGTGAGTAATACCCAATTAACTAACCTTTAAATATTTTCCCCGAATCGGAAAAAGAAAAAGTATATTTCTCCTTACCTAACTAGCGAAAAGCATATTCGCTCCCCCAATTTAACCGTCAAAAATCCCCTTTCGAAATAATTCGAATCAAGTTTAATTTTTAAATCGTTCAGAAACGAACGGAACTCAGAAAATAAGTCATAGATAAAGACTAAAAACTTGTCGTCGACCTGAAAGCATATCAGGTTCTCGTCACCTAACCCGCAAACCGCTCTTATCTGCACACGTATATCCGCTTGCCCTTCGTATCAAGCTCTTTAAAAATCCTCCCGACGTTATCTCTACCAAGAATTCCCGGCTAGAAGACGACGCTCTCGGACCTCACAACCGTGACCTTCAGTTTACGAACTAAGATATTTAATTTTAATTTTCCATTGTTTTATGTGCATGATTAATTGTTGAATATTATTTGTAAATTGTAATTCTTTGTATTACAGCTACAAACTACCCAATAACTTCAACCCATTCGAGTCGATTTATAAGTCGAAATTTTCGTCTGAAAAGTACAAATCAAAATTCCAAAACACAACAAAAAATTCCCCTGGCTTGACTTAACACTCTTTCCCAGAAATTTCCAAACAATACCCGAAACGGACGGAACTTCAGGAGCAAATCAAAATGTTCAGATCCAACCGACTGACTACATCGGAATTATCAACACCCAAACAGAGCAGATAGGCCAATTAACCTCCCTAATACAAAATTTACTCGTCCACCAAGTCATAATCAACCTAGCAAAACTCCCAATGAAAGACCCTGTCAAAGTTCAAAAAATATTTGAAAACAAAAATAGAATCACCGTTCACTTAAATAAAAATAGCCTAGAATCAGACACCATCAAATTTGTAAAAGAGTACATTCTACCCAAAATCAAATACGGTCTTTACTTTACGGAAGACATCTATGAACAGTTTACAAACATCATGACAAAACATTTTGCCTTTTCGGAAATAACAATGACGAAATACACCAAAAAATTAGAAGACATAACTGACGAAAACAAAAGGTCTGAAATAATCAAAAAATATCACGAAGGCCTAACCAACCATCGTGGCATTGAAGAAACCTATAACCACCTAAAGCGAACTCATTATTGGCCCAACATGAAAGAAACCATCCAAAGATTCATCAATAACTGCACCCTCTGTGTAAGATGTAAATATGATCGGAACCCGATTAAAGTCAAATATAATGTTACGCCAACCGCTTCCCGACCTTTAGAGACCATACATATCGACAAAATGACCCTAGAAGGCTCAAAATTCCTGACCGTTATAGACTCCTTCTCCCGACAGGCGCAGGCTTACAACCTAAGATCATCAAACGCATTAGACATAGTAGGCTCACTACTAACACACTTTACGAATTACGGAATCCCCAAAACCATCGTAGCAGACAACGGTCCAGAATTTCAAAACTCCATAATTAGAGAATTTCTGTTACTACACAACATAAACATACATTTCACATCTTCCCAACACCCAGACTCCAACGGTCTGATCGAACGCTTCCACTCCATTTTGATAGAACATATCAGAATACTGAACAAACGAAATGAACATAAAAAATCGACCATGAACACCAAAGTCAAATACGCCGTGTTGGCTTACAATAATTAGATTCATTCGATATCCAAATTGACCCCTTTTGAACTTTTATACGGACACGTAAAACCAGACACCTTACTAGACTTGAACATAGATCAAACCGTGGCCAACAGTTACCTTTCTTCCCACAAAGAGAAAATGAAAGCTCTGTATGCCCAAGTAGGTGAAAAACTTCATTCTGCAAAAGAGAAATACATAGAAAAGAAGAATGAAGGCCGTGAAGAAATTCCCGCAATTCCACCAGAAATTTACGTAAAAACAGTCCAAAAACAATCCAAAACTAAACCGAAATTTAACCAGGAACACATCAAATCGATAAATCCAGGACTCAAAACTGCACTAATAATTCCCCGTCATCACAATACCCAAGAGAAAATCCACATCTCTAACGTACGACGCCCCAAGAAATTTACAGACTCCGTAGCAAACGCATGGGACCCTAAACTAGACAAAACTGAAATCCTTGCCAACAAATTCGGTCTAAAAGTAACACACGAATATTTAATGACCCTAAAAGATAACAACTGGTTAAATGACGTAATAATTAACATTTATATGGAACTAATAGACGAACGAATCAGACGCAATGACAATCTACCAAAATCCTACTCTTTCAACAGCTTCTTATACGTATCCTACAAATTTGGCGGTTACGAACGTGTTCAAAGATACACCAAGAAGTCGGACATATTTAGTAAAGACGTAATCCTGATTCCCATCTTCAAATCCTCCCATTGGAGATTGTTCGAAATTAAAACGAAAACAAAACAAATAAATTACTACGACTCTTTGAACAAAGACGGAACCGAAATTTTACAAGACATAATCCGCTATTTAGAAAGCAAACATCTAGACAAAAAGGGAACACCACTAGACACACAAAACTGGAAACTTTCAACTCCACCTAACACACCCCAACAAAGCAACGGAAACGATCGCGGCGTTTTCCTATACCAGTTCGCGAAACTTCTCGTGACTAACGAACAACTCCCTAACACTCTAGACGCCCAAACATTAAGAGAACAGATCTGTTACGAAATCCTAAAAACAGACTTACTCTAAATTGTTACAGGAAAACCTTTTCCCTCCGACAGACATGGATTATCGTCCATGGATTACTCGTCTTTTTGTCAGACAGACAGACTCGACTGACCGGACCATCAGAAACATAACCCTCAACCCGGGATTGCTAGCCAGCCATCTGGGGCCAACAAGAATAGTAGAAGGATACCATACACTCACTCACCATTATGATTTAACCGAACTCATTTCTAAAACCCAATCAATAAAAGATACCTATATAAAAACCTTGCAAAACACGACAAAATCCACATTAGATCACAGTCAAACCCAACTACTAATGGATACCGTAAACTCAACCCTCGAACTGATCGAACAAAAACTGAGTGACATTCACATCCCGTGGACGCCCAAAAGAAACAAACGTGGACTAATCAACGGATTAGGATCATTAGTTAAATTCATAACAGGTAACTTAGATGCACAAGATGAACAAAAGTATAACTCCATCCTCGAGCAAATTCAACAAAATCAAAAAGACTTCCACTCCCAATTAGAAGCTCAATTTTCGATTAACACCGCAGTTCAAGAAAATTTTGACAAAATAGTTGAAACCATAGCCCAAAATAACTTCGAACTAAGAAAAGAACTGATTTCATTGCAACATCTAAATCCGAATTACTCAACATTAGCAATAACCAGAGCGACATTAAAACACCATCAAATAAGCTCAATATGATTGCCGATATAATTCAAGACATAGAAAACTCTTTAACAGCATGCAGAGCAGGCTCGATTCACCCTAGCATAATTAAGCCTCACTTACTTTTTGATGAACTCCAAAAACTGAGCGCATATTATGGCAATAAATTTTTAGATTTCCAAGGTAAAAATTTGTTCGAAATCCAAACACACATCAGAGTTCGATGCTACGTGGGCATTGAAGAAATAATCTACTTTTTAGATATACCCATAGTAGACCCGAATAACTACGAAATGTACAGTATAGAATCGATACCTACTTTCATTGACTCCTACTATATGACCATAGTGCCCACACTTAAATATCACTTGAAATCGGAAAACAAAAACTATCCG
This sequence comes from Adelphocoris suturalis, assembly GCA_030762985.1. Classification (NCBI taxonomy): domain Eukaryota; kingdom Metazoa; phylum Arthropoda; class Insecta; order Hemiptera; family Miridae; genus Adelphocoris; species Adelphocoris suturalis. The sequence continues at coordinate 52,365,137 of CM061045.1, read as the reverse complement.
TTGTCCCAACCATGTCCACCAGGACATATACGACTGTGTCCTAATTTTCTAATTTCACCATTTCACCCCGAATGTGAAACAGAGTTCCTCCTCTCAGGTTCCACCGCTAAATGTCAATACGTGAAACTCATCACCGATGACAACCACGTCAAACTCATGTTAGACATAAGCAATTACCTTCTCTTTTTCCCTAAAGGAGATGTTGTTAGCATAGCCCAAGACAACACAGTAGAAACCAAAACTCTCCACGTTATTTACCTAGCTTCACCGGGTAAACACCACTTGTCCTATCAAAATCAGACGCTTTTCGCGCCTCATAGTGAAACAGCCGGCCGACCACAATTAATTGTAGATGCCCATATAACACTTACAGACCTACAACGACCGACCAAAGAAATTCAATTTAAAAACCTAGAACTTAAAAACATTAACTTACAGGACGTCCGCCCAATAACTCACTGGAGTTTAAAACCATACTCGATCCCCAGTATTTGGACAATACTCCTTTACATCATAGTAGGATCAATAATCTGCCTAAATGCAGTAAAATACTACCGAATCATTAACAGAAATCCTAATTGCTAAACTCCTAAACTGCCATGTCACATCTATTTTAAATAAGAAACGTAACACTTTGTATCCTCATTGTTGTTATGATTGTTGTTCTTATTTTGTATATCTTACTGTCATTACATTTTGTATTCTTATTATCATTTGTATTTATTAGCATTGTATTCTTATTGTCATTACGTTTTGTATTCTTATTATCATTTTAGTAAATATAAGGTATCAATTCTTATTTACTTTAAGTAAACATATTAAGTAAATCAATCCAATTCAATTACTTTTTACATTTAATTTACAATATTGTAAAACACACGGATTAGGAAAAACTTGATGTGGGGTTGCTCAATTTAAAAATCTAAACTCAACTTATACGTAAATCAAAATTCTAAAGTCAAATCCTTTTCAGCCCAAAATTTCATCTTAGGGGGGACGCGTTATGTAATAATAAACCGCCTCTCTGGATAGAAAAACTGCTGATGTGGGCTTCACCCACACAGACGATCTAAAGGTTATAAAAGGGAGACCTCGCGCCCGAGTCGCCAGTCTCTCTCTTTACGTAGTCCCGACCCCGTGTGTTCCTAGCTTTGTTTGATCATTTTCCTGTTTAATAAAAATAAGCTTTTTTTAAAAAGCATTTTATAATTGAACCTTCCATCACTTATATAATAATAATAATAAATTTTTATTGAAATCTGATCATTTAAAATTTTCATTGTATTTTGTTAGTGTAAGAATATTATTGTGGTAGATTATAAGCGTGTCATTAGTTTTGAAAGGGAACTTTAGTGCATTGAGAAATCATTGAGAGCAGGTAATTAGTACAGTTAATCTCTCTACGGGTCAGAATATATGCCCATTACTAGGTCAGCAGCGTCCTCTGCCCCCCGAGGAGAGCCGATTTCTCCACAAAGCGTACCTTCGCCTAATTCGCCCGAAGTAGATAATAATATGTCCGAAAACGGAGATGCCCCCGCAGCTTCTTACATATCTGCTCAAGCCCTCAGTAAAAATATTTGCACGTTCGATGGGAATAGGAATCAGTTAAGTGAATTCATAGCCTCATGTGAATCGGCAGGTCGTTTAATAAACCCTAATGAAGATGCCATTTTATTAGAACTCATACGAATGAAGTTAGTTGGAAAAGCTTTCAATGGAGTCAAGTATAGAACAATTAATAATTTCAATGGCCTAAAAGGAATACTAATTGATTTATTTGGTGACAGACAATCTCGTGCAAGGTTGGAAACCTCCTTCTACCAAACCAAACAGTACAATATTCAGAACGGCTTGAACATTTATGTATTTACTTATTGACTCTGTTACTACCGAAGTAGAAACTCAGTAAAGGCGTATACATGAAGAACAGATTCGAATTCAGTCTAAGAACATTTTTATTCATGGGCTTCGTGAACCTATTAATTTGCTCTTGAAAGCTAGAAACCCAAATACTTATGAAGAAGCCCTTGCCATAGCGATTGCCGAAGAAAGCGAAGTAGGTAGTAGAAGAGAAATATTCCCTCGAGGTATCCGTAGTCCAAACTCAAATTTATTTCAACGATCAAATTTTCAGGTAGGTAGTAACAATTTTCGTCGGAATCCCAACGAAGGTAACCGGGGAAATGGGAATTTCAGAGGTCGGACATTCCCGTCAAATAATAATTTTGTTACTGGTAGGGTATATGAAATCAACTCCCGTCCCAATAGAGGCCAATTTGGTGGGTCCAGAAATTTCACAAATCAACGTGGTTCTTTTAGCCCCAGAGGTGGCTTGCCCAGGAATCACAGTTCATTTTCATATTCGAACGGGTCCCAGATGCGGAGTGGGATGGAAATTGAAATTCATCTTCACGCCAAGGAATTTTCGCCTCTCGCCCTTCACCAAAATTTTGCACATTTTTTTAAATTGTCAAATCACAACGTAGAAGATTGTGCTACTAAAAAGAGGATAGATTCTTACTGCTCTTTAAACTCCGAGCGTGCTTCAAGTTCGACTCCTCGTTAGCAGAAACAGGGGATATTAACCCGGATCAAATAAAAGGGAATTTGCAGGACATCATGGGATTTTTGTATCAAATTACAGTAAATTTAAACGGTAAAAACTGTAAACTGCTGGTAGACACCGGATCGGATCGTTGTATTATAAAATTCTCCAGTGTAGAAGAAACTAAAATCCAAACAGACCAGCTTTATCATTTGAAAGGAATAGCAGGCCTCAATATCTCAACTATGGGAAGTGCTGAGCTAGGCATTATAAATAAAAGTAATGGTTCGATTTTTACTCACAAATTTCATGTAGTACCCAACAGTTTTCCAATACCTACTGATGGATTACTAGGTAATGATTTGTTTGAAAAAACTGGAGCTGAAATTAATTATACAGACTTCAAATTGAAGATTAGGGAAGTTGAGTTTGCTTTAGAAAGAATTTTGCAGTTACCTGAAAATATAAAACTCTTGCCACGATCAGAAATGCTTTGCGAATTAGATGTCAACCTAATAAAAAACGAGGGTCCTGTCACTAATACCAGTGCTTTTGTGATAGACAAATTTAATCTGTCTGAACACGTTATTTGTCCCACAGCTATTGTTAACACCGATGGCCACCACTGTAAAGTTTTCTTGTTAAATTCAAGTGAGGAAACTCAAAATCTACTCCGTCTAGCAATTAGGTTAACACAAGTTAATTTAGGTTCCCAAATGGGAAAGGACGAAGTAGTACTTGAACAGAAGGTGTATTTGAACACCAATGCCTCTAGTGAAAGATTGAAAATGATAGAGGAATCTACTAAGATGGATCATCTGAAACCAAATGAGCGCGAAGCATTGCTGAAGATTTTGCATCAGTATAATGATGTTTTTCACTTGCCGGGTGATCGTTTGGTGTCGTCCTGATTGCGGTCGGTCCAGATTGCGGTCAGTCCAGATTACGGTCAAGTGGGTACCTGAAGGGGATGATTAGGGTTTGACACGTGTTCATGAGTCCAGATTGCGGACAAGCTGTTACGCTACTTACCTAGACAGGTTGTGGTAGCAGTTGGCATCACAAAAGCAGTATTGCGAGCGAAGCGAGCAACATCCCCGAATAAACTTTTCGTAGTTCCACGTAGTTTTATAAGATTTAATTTGTTTGTAAGAATTTCCAACCGAAAAAAACGTCTGCCAAGTTGGGTGGGCAGTATAACTTCCTCAAGCGAGCGAAGCGAGCAGCATCCCCTTCAGACTTTAGACCTACCCTTAGGGACCTACCGTTTGCAAGCCAAGCGAGCAACATCCCCTACAAGTTTAAATTGTAATACATCGCATCTACACAGCCACACCTTGCGAGCGAAGCGAGCAACACTTCCTACATGCCACACTTAGCGAGCGAAGCGAGCAACATTCCCTACATGTCACACTTTGCGAGCGAAGCGAGCAATTCAATGGGGGGTCCGGGGGGCTTGCCCCCCGGCTGGACGTGGAGGCGAGCGAAGCGAGCCGGAGCGGCTAGTAACTAAGAAGACTATTTAGATTTCATTCTTCCCATGAGTTGGGAGTGAGAAGCCTGAAAACTTCGTTGTTTTCCCGCTCATTTGGGATTTGTTTGTGGTCCGCTGATTCCAATTACGGAAGCTTATCTTTGTTGTTCTGTTGCGATTTAGAGTGAAAATGTTCGAATTTCACCTAGGGAGTAGGTACCTACTTTTGGTAATAATTGTACCTACTTGAATGAGGGCTAATCAAAAGAAAAAACACAAACGGTGGGTACAGCTTTCGTACAAGTTGGTACTCAACCACGAGGGACATTTTATGTCGTTGCGCCCCCTTTCGCACCCACACCACGTACCTCGTACTTAATTTTTTTGTTTAAAAATTTTTGTTTTAAAATAATAAATGAGAAACTCAAAATTACAATACATTCAACCGTGGTTCAACCGTTTCTCGAAAACACGAAACAACATTTACAACGCTTACGTAGCTACAGCTTCGCATTTATTTGTCGTACTCGTACGCAGTTTTTTGCGCAAACGATATTCACGCATCAGCTCCTTGGCTGATTTGGGAAGTTTCCGTTTCGTCGATGGTCCATTGGATGATTGTTGATGCTCCATGTAATGTTTCGTCGTAACAGGTGGTGCCTTATACACAGCTTCTTATATACACACTCACGAGTGCACTTCATAAAAATTTTGTTAAACATAAACACAGTCCGAGAGACTCTTTTGAAAATGTTATATGCTTTATGTTCCTGGGTCAACTTTAATCTCTTGCCCGCAATCTGGACAGGGTACATTTAGTTGCCCGCAATCTGGACAGATTTTTCCTTGACCGCAATCTGGACTGCCCGCAATCAGGACACAATCAGGGACGGGAGGGTGGAGGTGTAGTAACCGATTCATTCAAGCGGTCCCGAACTACAATTTACGATACTCTGTTCAATTAGGAATTCGGAATAGTTTGGAATATTTTTGTCAGGAGTTATGAATTTCATTATGAAAAGGGGTGAATGGAGGGGTAATACTGATAAATCGTAATGTTTGCACTAGGTATTCTTATCTGCTTTTCTGATTCTTACTTTCATGTCTCATTTCTTCTGCACCTCAGAAGTTTCAAATTATATTATGGGAGAGGGTGAATGGAGGGAATAACAGTAATTAATCGTAATGAGAACTATTATTCATTTGATTTCCGTCATTTTTTCTTTGGTCGATCCAGATTTCACTCCAGTTATTCTTAAAACCTTGGAAAACTCAAATTGATGTTAAGTGGGGTAGGAGGCAGGGTTATTCCAATAAATCATAATTTCTTGTATTTCTCATACATTTTTTCTTCTTTTAGCTATTGCAATGGCTCGGAAAATTTTGAAATCAAAACTGTTGAAATATTTCTTCAACGAAATACGTTTTGAGGCATTCTTAAACGAATCCTAGAGTTTAACGCATTATCATATATATATATGTATGATAATGCGTTAAACTCTAGGATTGATGTGTATATATATATATATATATATATATATATATATATATATATATATCATTCCAGACGATAGCTCTCCTTAGGATTGAGATAAAAGTTCCGTTCTTGAGCCAAAAAATCAAGCTTTCCAAACGAAAGGATGAGTTCGTTGGCTTGCACTTTCCGAGCACATTAAATTGGTCAACTTTCAAAAAATGTGCTAAAAAATCACCAAAAATGGCTAAAAAGACTAACAATTGTTAAATTTATATTTTTCAGCAGATTATTGCTCAAATAAAGTTTATTAACTATAAAATAGAACATTTAAAAATTTATGTGCAAAAGAATACTGAAAAATGAACTTATATTTCAGTGAAGTTTGCTAAAAAATCGATAAAAACTGAAAAAAAGTTAAAAATCCAAAACCTCTTTTTGAATTGCAGATTATTATTTAGAATACGTTTTTTCATAAAATTAATAGTTGACAATTTCCTTGCACTCAAAAAGCTTAAATTTCAAAACAATAACATTATACAATACGATAATTTACGAAAATTCCTTCATGCGGTCATGCTTCATGACTGGAACTTTAATTACAGTGTGCGTCTGAGTATGTGTGTGTGTGTGTGTGCTTACGGACGATAACGCTCCTTAGGATTGAGATAAAAATTCCGTAAATTCCGTTCTTGCGCCAAGAAATCAAGCTTTTCAAACGAAAGGTTGAATTTGTTGGCTAGAATTTTTTGAGCACATTAAGTTGGTCACATTTTGAAAAATATGCTAACAAATCACTAAAAATGGCTGAAAATTTTTAAATTAATTTTTTTAGCAGGATTTTAGTCAACAGAAGTTTATTAAAGATGAACCCGAACATTTAAAAATGCTTGCAGAAATTTGAGATGAAAAATATACTTAAATTTCATTAATATTTTCCGAAGTGCGGACTTGGTTGGATTTGAATTACTTAGGTCTCAATTTGAGCAAGACCTCATATTGAGGTTCGTTGCCTCTGATAGAAAGAATATCTCCAACCGACGTCAGAAGACCCACGATTATGTTGTGTTGGACCTCTACAGTGCTCCTGCAGTGTTTTACCTTTTGTAAACGAATGTAAATATTTCGGGGTGCTTATAGATCAACATTTGAGATTCAGGGGGCATATAGACTTGCTAGTAAAAATATTAAGAAATCTTTTCTACGTGTATAAAACTTTAAGAGGTTTCGCTAACATAAATTTGTTAAAAATGATTTATTTTAGTTTATGCAATTCTGTGATTAGATATGGTATCTTGGTATGGGGAGGGGCATGTAAAAGTTCGCTTCACTCATTGCAAGTTGAGCAAAATATAATTTTACGTATAATTTTAAATAAGCCATCTAGATATTCCTCAGCTTTACTTTATAAAGAACTGAGTTTTTTGAAAATTCGGGATATTTTTCTGAAGGAATCATGTTTACATGTATTTTGAACTGGTATTGACGACAGTAATTCACCCCAGTTGGATTACACGAGAACCACAAATAGGTCCAACATTAGAAATCCAAAATGAAGAATTACAGAAGAAGTACATATGTTGTAGCATTACAATTTTTTTACAATCATAAGATTGATATTACTTGTTAAAATTGCCGAAGTTGGCTCATGACATAAGCAACGTATTATTTTTATTCTAAGAAGATGTTTTCATTATTGTTTTCTTCTACTTGATTGTGATTTGTTTTTTATATATCCATGAGAGATAGATGTGACTCCACAGAGGGACACAAATTCTTTGAATTTAAGCCTCTATGAGCACACGTGTAACATACTGTATTGGTTAAGTTTTTTACTTTTAGAAATTTATTTATTTATTGATAACTATATAAATTTATTTAATTTGAGCTTTGTGAGTGCAAGGAAATTGTTAAATATTAATTTTATGACAAAAAACAGATTCAAATAATCTCCTATTCAAATAGGGAATCTGAATTTTTAGCTTTTTTGCAGTTTTTATCGGTTTTAGCGAATTTACGTACAAAATGAAGCTATTGCAATGGCTCCAAAAATTAAAAAATCAAATTTCGAAAATTTTCTTTATTGAAATCTGTTTTGGGGCATTCTGAGACGAATCCTAGAGTTTAACACTTTTTCATATATATGTATGTATATATATATATATTTACAAAATTAGAAAAGATAACAGAAAAAACGTCACACGTGAAAAAACGTGACGTTTTTTCTGTTATCTTTTCTAATTTTGTGAATATAATCAAGCTCTCCTAGAGTCATTTTCAATACGTGATATAAATATATATATATATATATATATATATATATATATATATATATATATATATATATATATATATATATATATATATATATATATATATATATATATATATATATGTGAGTGTGTGTGCGCGCGTGTGCGTGCGTGCGTGCGTGAGTGCGTGCGTAGAATTTCACATGCCGAGTGACCGGGGCAAGAAGCCAGAAATCGTTGCGATCAAGCCCGATGGGTCTGCCATAATCCTAGATGTCCAGGTTGTCAGTGGCAGCGTGGACATGGAGCAGACCTGGCGGGCTAAGATAAGTAAATATGATAGGAATGATCTGCGGCAAGCAATATCTGAGCTAAAAGGAGTGGCAGCCAATAACATCAAGGTCATGGCCGCGACCGTGTCATGGCGCGGGGTGTGGTGCGGGAAAAGCGCCACGGAGTTACTCGAGTTGGGCATCTCGGCGGGAGTGCTCCGTGGTATCTCCACTCGCTTCGTCAGGGGCTCTTTTCTCAACTAGTGGTCTTTTTATAGGGGAACTTCCTTTCATCCCACTCTTCCTCCTCGTCCTGCAACATCCCTTATCCTTAGAGCCGGCGTCTGGTAAACCTGGGCGTCCTCCCCACTTTTAATTTTATTTTTTTATTTTTCAATTTAATGGTGTGCCCCCTCCGCCTTTGAGGGGAGTTTTGTTTTTAAAAAAATTGTGTGTGTGTGTATGTGTGTGTGTGTGTGTGTGTCATTCCAGGCGATAACTCTCCTTAGGATAGAGGTAAGAATCCCGTTCTTGCTCAAAAAAATCAAACAATCCAGATGAAAGGAAAAGTTCATTGGCCAGCACTTTTTGAACACATTAAATTGGTCATATTTAAAAAAATTTACTAAAAATGGCTAAAAACGGCCAAAAATCGTAAAATTAACATTTTTAGAAGAAAATCAGTCAAAACAAAATTAGCAACGATTAAATAGGACATTAAAAAACATTTGTACAAAAATTATGCCGAAAAACGTACTTTGAATTTCATTAATATTTGCTGAAAAATTTATGAAAACTTGAAAAAAAATCTAAAACTCCAAAATATTTTTTGAGTCGCCAAATTTTATTTAGTACGAGTTTTTTGCCATAAAATTGGTTTTAACAATTTATTTGTACTCAGGTTGCTCGAATTTCAAAACAATTTAACATGTGTACCAATCTAATACGAAAGGTGGTAACTTAAGAAGATTTGGGTATACGATCATGCTGTATGAACTGGAACTTTTAATTTTCCTGACTCACAATATTTCCTTAACCTGATGGATTGGGATCGTTTTTTTAGGGCCCGAAAATGAAGACTGAGGAAGAAAAGAAGGCTGAGAAACAGCGTCCTCCCACTGAGGCAGAGAGAAGAATCTATATGAAAAATCTATTTGATGAACTAGCAAAAAGTAATAAGGTAGGTGGCATCTGGAATTATTTTTTGCAAGGGGAAGTAGCAATATCCGGTGGGGGATACATAAATGGATTACGTCCCACAAAATATTTAGATTTCGTTCTGAAAATGGTGAAAGTGAGAAGTAGAGCTTTGTTCTCGATATTAAGGAGTTTCTGCAGTCTCCCATCTGAGTCGTTCAGCTGACTCGTTGTACGAAAAGGCGTTTTTCTAGAGCAAGCAAACCAGAAGTTAACCAGAAGAAGCGATTGAAAACTCACACTAACGTGGCTACACTACACTTTAAATCTTCGTTTAAGCCCAAGTCGAATACTAACGTGTAATGTAGTCTTTCATAATGGAAGACGTATTAAATTATCAGCAACTTTATCTATGGGTTCAACTTATTTACTAGAAATAGATATGGTACTGGAAGGGTACTTGTTAAGGCAGCATCGAAATTCGCTATAGGTTAGGAAAACTCATTGGGGAACTTCAGAATTTCAGGAAAGGGAATGAGGAAGGCAGAACATACTCCACAACAGAGCTGCAACACCTCCCATTTGCTGGTAGCATTTTAGTCGTACATGCATTTGGAGGCTGTGACACAACCTCCACAATTTTCAGAAAAGGGAAGCTGACGATTGCCAAGCTCTTAATGAAGAATCCCTCACTGCAGAATGTCTGTGAAACTTTTTATTCCCCCACTTCCACGCAGGATGGGGTAGCGCGTGCCGGGGAAACAATGTTCCTAGCCTTGTACGCTTCAACACTAGGTGATCTGGATAAGCAGCGTTACCTTGCTTTTGTTAGATCCACCATGAGAGTGAAGCCAGATCTCCTCTCTTTACCACCTACTAGAGGATCTGCCCGACAGCACTCATACAGAGTCTATTTCCAAGTGCAGGAATGGCTGGGCAACAAGTTGGAAGCAACGAATTGGGGCTGGAGTAGGGGAGACGATGACTTCCTCAAACCAATCCCAACTTTGGATCCACCAGCAACACCTGAAATTCTGCAGAATATATTTTGCAGCTGCACCAAAAGCTGCGGTAGTGGTCGATGTGGATGCCGCAGAGCTGGCATCTACTGCTCAACACTCTGCTCCAACTGTTCAGGTTCCTGCACTAACAACCCACCACTTGCTGACGACGGTTCATCTACAGAAGATGATGAAACAGACATGGAACCATGATATTACCCACTCAACACATATGCCATCGCAATGTAAGTTTCATCCTAATCATATGCATGAACTTCATCTATTTATCAATATAAGATTATATGCACCTCACTGTATTCTGATTTTGAATTTTCAGTTTGACTGTGGATGATGAGCAGACACCTGTGAATATTGATGAACCCTTCCCTCTCCCACTCCTTTTGTGAATATTAATTTAACATGGGTTATACTGTACCTTCAGATTAAATATTTTTTGAGTCGCCAAATTTTATTTAGTACGAGTTTTTTGCCATAAAATTGGTTTTAACAATTTATTTGTACTCAGGTTGCTCGAATTTCAAAACAATTTAACATGTGTACCAATCTAATACGAAAGGTGGTAACTTAAGAAGATTTGGGTATACGATCATGCTGTATGAACTGGAACTTTTAATTTTCCTGACTCACAATATTTCCTTAACCTGATGGATTGGGATCGTTTTTTTAGGGCCCGAAAATGAAGACTGAGGAAGAAAAGAAGGCTGAGAAACAGCGTCCTCCCACTGAGGCAGAGAGAAGAATCTATATGAAAAATCTATTTGATGAACTAGCAAAAAGTAATAAGGTAGGTGGCATCTGGAATTATTTTTTGCAAGGGGAAGTAGCAATATCCGGTGGGGGATACATAAATGGATTACGTCCCACAAAATATTTAGATTTCGTTCTGAAAATGGTGAAAGTGAGAAGTAGAGCTTTGTTCTCGATATTAAGGAGTTTCTGCAGTCTCCCATCTGAGTCGTTCAGCTGACTCGTTGTACGAAAAGGCGTTTTTCTAGAGCAAGCAAACCAGAAGTTAACCAGAAGAAGCGATTGAAAACTCACACTAACGTGGCTACACTACACTTTAAATCTTCGTTTAAGCCCAAGTCGAATACTAACGTGTAATGTAGTCTTTCATAATGGAAGACGTATTAAATTATCAGCAACTTTATCTATGGGTTCAACTTATTTACTAGAAATAGATATGGTACTGGAAGGGTACTTGTTAAGGCAGCATCGAAATTCGCTATAGGTTAGGAAAACTCATTGGGGAACTTCAGAATTTCAGGAAAGGGAATGAGGAAGGCAGAACATACTCCACAACAGAGCTGCAACACCTCCCATTTGCTGGTAGCATTTTAGTCGTACATGCATTTGGAGGCTGTGACACAACCTCCACAATTTTCAGAAAAGGGAAGCTGACGATTGCCAAGCTCTTAATGAAGAATCCCTCACTGCAGAATGTCTGTGAAACTTTTTATTCCCCCACTTCCACGCAGGATGGGGTAGCGCGTGCCGGGGAAACAATGTTCCTAGCCTTGTACGCTTCAACACTAGGTGATCTGGATAAGCAGCGTTACCTTGCTTTTGTTAGATCCACCATGAGAGTGAAGCCAGATCTCCTCTCTTTACCACCTACTAGAGGATCTGCCCGACAGCACTCATACAGAGTCTATTTCCAAGTGCAGGAATGGCTGGGCAACAAGTTGGAAGCAACGAATTGGGGCTGGAGTAGGGGAGACGATGACTTCCTCAAACCAATCCCAACTTTGGATCCACCAGCAACACCTGAAATTCTGCAGAATATATTTTGCAGCTGCACCAAAAGCTGCGGTAGTGGTCGATGTGGATGCCGCAGAGCTGGCATCTACTGCTCAACACTCTGCTCCAACTGTTCAGGTTCCTGCACTAACAACCCACCACTTGCTGACGACGGTTCATCTACAGAAGATGATGAAACAGACATGGAACCATGATATTACCCACTCAACACATATGCCATCGCAATGTAAGTTTCATCCTAATCATATGCATGAACTTCATCTATTTATCAATATAAGATTATATGCACCTCACTGTATTCTGATTTTGAATTTTCAGTTTGACTGTGGATGATGAGCAGACACCTGTGAATATTGATGAACCCTTCCCTCTCCCACTCCTTTTGTGAATATTAATTTAACATGGGTTATACTGTACCTTCAGATTAAATATTTTTTGAGTCGCCAAATTTTATTTAGTACGAGTTTTTTGCCATAAAATTGGTTTTAACAATTTATTTGTACTCAGGTTGCTCGAATTTCAAAACAATTTAACATGTGTACCAATCTAATACGAAAGGTGGTAACTTAAGAAGATTTGGGTATACGATCATGCTGTATGAACTGGAACTTTTAATTTTCCTGACTCACAATATTTCCTTAACCTGATGGATTGGGATCGTTTTTTTAGGGCCCGAAAATGAAGACTGAGGAAGAAAAGAAGGCTGAGAAACAGCGTCCTCCCACTGAGGCAGAGAGAAGAATCTATATGAAAAATCTATTTGATGAACTAGCAAAAAGTAATAAGGTAGGTGGCATCTGGAATTATTTTTTGCAAGGGGAAGTAGCAATATCCGGTGGGGGATACATAAATGGATTACGTCCCACAAAATATTTAGATTTCGTTCTGAAAATGGTGAAAGTGAGAAGTAGAGCTTTGTTCTCGATATTAAGGAGTTTCTGCAGTCTCCCATCTGAGTCGTTCAGCTGACTCGTTGTACGAAAAGGCGTTTTTCTAGAGCAAGCAAACCAGAAGTTAACCAGAAGAAGCGATTGAAAACTCACACTAACGTGGCTACACTACACTTTAAATCTTCGTTTAAGCCCAAGTCGAATACTAACGTGTAATGTAGTCTTTCATAATGGAAGACGTATTAAATTATCAGCAACTTTATCTATGGGTTCAACTTATTTACTAGAAATAGATATGGTACTGGAAGGGTACTTGTTAAGGCAGCATCGAAATTCGCTATAGGTTAGGAAAACTCATTGGGGAACTTCAGAATTTCAGGAAAGGGAATGAGGAAGGCAGAACATACTCCACAACAGAGCTGCAACACCTCCCATTTGCTGGTAGCATTTTAGTCGTACATGCATTTGGAGGCTGTGACACAACCTCCACAATTTTCAGAAAAGGGAAGCTGACGATTGCCAAGCTCTTAATGAAGAATCCCTCACTGCAGAATGTCTGTGAAACTTTTTATTCCCCCACTTCCACGCAGGATGGGGTAGCGCGTGCCGGGGAAACAATGTTCCTAGCCTTGTACGCTTCAACACTAGGTGATCTGGATAAGCAGCGTTACCTTGCTTTTGTTAGATCCACCATGAGAGTGAAGCCAGATCTCCTCTCTTTACCACCTACTAGAGGATCTGCCCGACAGCACTCATACAGAGTCTATTTCCAAGTGCAGGAATGGCTGGGCAACAAGTTGGAAGCAACGAATTGGGGCTGGAGTAGGGGAGACGATGACTTCCTCAAACCAATCCCAACTTTGGATCCACCAGCAACACCTGAAATTCTGCAGAATATATTTTGCAGCTGCACCAAAAGCTGCGGTAGTGGTCGATGTGGATGCCGCAGAGCTGGCATCTACTGCTCAACACTCTGCTCCAACTGTTCAGGTTCCTGCACTAACAACCCACCACTTGCTGACGACGGTTCATCTACAGAAGATGATGAAACAGACATGGAACCATGATATTACCCACTCAACACATATGCCATCGCAATGTAAGTTTCATCCTAATCATATGCATGAACTTCATCTATTTATCAATATAAGATTATATGCACCTCACTGTATTCTGATTTTGAATTTTCAGTTTGACTGTGGATGATGAGCAGACACCTGTGAATATTGATGAACCCTTCCCTCTCCCACTCCTTTTGTGAATATTAATTTAACATGGGTTATACTGTACCTTCAGATTAAATATTTTTTGAGTCGCCAAATTTTATTTAGTACGAGTTTTTTGCCATAAAATTGGTTTTAACAATTTATTTGTACTCAGGTTGCTCGAATTTCAAAACAATTTAACATGTGTACCAATCTAATACGAAAGGTGGTAACTTAAGAAGATTTGGGTATACGATCATGCTGTATGAACTGGAACTTTTAATTTTCCTGACTCACAATATTTCCTTAACCTGATGGATTGGGATCGTTTTTTTAGGGCCCGAAAATGAAGACTGAGGAAGAAAAGAAGGCTGAGAAACAGCGTCCTCCCACTGAGGCAGAGAGAAGAATCTATATGAAAAATCTATTTGATGAACTAGCAAAAAGTAATAAGGTAGGTGGCATCTGGAATTATTTTTTGCAAGGGGAAGTAGCAATATCCGGTGGGGGATACATAAATGGATTACGTCCCACAAAATATTTAGATTTCGTTCTGAAAATGGTGAAAGTGAGAAGTAGAGCTTTGTTCTCGATATTAAGGAGTTTCTGCAGTCTCCCATCTGAGTCGTTCAGCTGACTCGTTGTACGAAAAGGCGTTTTTCTAGAGCAAGCAAACCAGAAGTTAACCAGAAGAAGCGATTGAAAACTCACACTAACGTGGCTACACTACACTTTAAATCTTCGTTTAAGCCCAAGTCGAATACTAACGTGTAATGTAGTCTTTCATAATGGAAGACGTATTAAATTATCAGCAACTTTATCTATGGGTTCAACTTATTTACTAGAAATAGATATGGTACTGGAAGGGTACTTGTTAAGGCAGCATCGAAATTCGCTATAGGTTAGGAAAACTCATTGGGGAACTTCAGAATTTCAGGAAAGGGAATGAGGAAGGCAGAACATACTCCACAACAGAGCTGCAACACCTCCCATTTGCTGGTAGCATTTTAGTCGTACATGCATTTGGAGGCTGTGACACAACCTCCACAATTTTCAGAAAAGGGAAGCTGACGATTGCCAAGCTCTTAATGAAGAATCCCTCACTGCAGAATGTCTGTGAAACTTTTTATTCCCCCACTTCCACGCAGGATGGGGTAGCGCGTGCCGGGGAAACAATGTTCCTAGCCTTGTACGCTTCAACACTAGGTGATCTGGATAAGCAGCGTTACCTTGCTTTTGTTAGATCCACCATGAGAGTGAAGCCAGATCTCCTCTCTTTACCACCTACTAGAGGATCTGCCCGACAGCACTCATACAGAGTCTATTTCCAAGTGCAGGAATGGCTGGGCAACAAGTTGGAAGCAACGAATTGGGGCTGGAGTAGGGGAGACGATGACTTCCTCAAACCAATCCCAACTTTGGATCCACCAGCAACACCTGAAATTCTGCAGAATATATTTTGCAGCTGCACCAAAAGCTGCGGTAGTGGTCGATGTGGATGCCGCAGAGCTGGCATCTACTGCTCAACACTCTGCTCCAACTGTTCAGGTTCCTGCACTAACAACCCACCACTTGCTGACGACGGTTCATCTACAGAAGATGATGAAACAGACATGGAACCATGATATTACCCACTCAACACATATGCCATCGCAATGTAAGTTTCATCCTAATCATATGCATGAACTTCATCTATTTATCAATATAAGATTATATGCACCTCACTGTATTCTGATTTTGAATTTTCAGTTTGACTGTGGATGATGAGCAGACACCTGTGAATATTGATGAACCCTTCCCTCTCCCACTCCTTTTGTGAATATTAATTTAACATGGGTTATACTGTACCTTCAGATTAAATATTTTTTGAGTCGCCAAATTTTATTTAGTACGAGTTTTTTGCCATAAAATTGGTTTTAACAATTTATTTGTACTCAGGTTGCTCGAATTTCAAAACAATTTAACATGTGTACCAATCTAATACGAAAGGTGGTAACTTAAGAAGATTTGGGTATACGATCATGCTGTATGAACTGGAACTTTTAATTTTCCTGACTCACAATATTTCCTTAACCTGATGGATTGGGATCGTTTTTTTAGGGCCCGAAAATGAAGACTGAGGAAGAAAAGAAGGCTGAGAAACAGCGTCCTCCCACTGAGGCAGAGAGAAGAATCTATATGAAAAATCTATTTGATGAACTAGCAAAAAGTAATAAGGTAGGTGGCATCTGGAATTATTTTTTGCAAGGGGAAGTAGCAATATCCGGTGGGGGATACATAAATGGATTACGTCCCACAAAATATTTAGATTTCGTTCTGAAAATGGTGAAAGTGAGAAGTAGAGCTTTGTTCTCGATATTAAGGAGTTTCTGCAGTCTCCCATCTGAGTCGTTCAGCTGACTCGTTGTACGAAAAGGCGTTTTTCTAGAGCAAGCAAACCAGAAGTTAACCAGAAGAAGCGATTGAAAACTCACACTAACGTGGCTACACTACACTTTAAATCTTCGTTTAAGCCCAAGTCGAATACTAACGTGTAATGTAGTCTTTCATAATGGAAGACGTATTAAATTATCAGCAACTTTATCTATGGGTTCAACTTATTTACTAGAAATAGATATGGTACTGGAAGGGTACTTGTTAAGGCAGCATCGAAATTCGCTATAGGTTAGGAAAACTCATTGGGGAACTTCAGAATTTCAGGAAAGGGAATGAGGAAGGCAGAACATACTCCACAACAGAGCTGCAACACCTCCCATTTGCTGGTAGCATTTTAGTCGTACATGCATTTGGAGGCTGTGACACAACCTCCACAATTTTCAGAAAAGGGAAGCTGACGATTGCCAAGCTCTTAATGAAGAATCCCTCACTGCAGAATGTCTGTGAAACTTTTTATTCCCCCACTTCCACGCAGGATGGGGTAGCGCGTGCCGGGGAAACAATGTTCCTAGCCTTGTACGCTTCAACACTAGGTGATCTGGATAAGCAGCGTTACCTTGCTTTTGTTAGATCCACCATGAGAGTGAAGCCAGATCTCCTCTCTTTACCACCTACTAGAGGATCTGCCCGACAGCACTCATACAGAGTCTATTTCCAAGTGCAGGAATGGCTGGGCAACAAGTTGGAAGCAACGAATTGGGGCTGGAGTAGGGGAGACGATGACTTCCTCAAACCAATCCCAACTTTGGATCCACCAGCAACACCTGAAATTCTGCAGAATATATTTTGCAGCTGCACCAAAAGCTGCGGTAGTGGTCGATGTGGATGCCGCAGAGCTGGCATCTACTGCTCAACACTCTGCTCCAACTGTTCAGGTTCCTGCACTAACAACCCACCACTTGCTGACGACGGTTCATCTACAGAAGATGATGAAACAGACATGGAACCATGATATTACCCACTCAACACATATGCCATCGCAATGTAAGTTTCATCCTAATCATATGCATGAACTTCATCTATTTATCAATATAAGATTATATGCACCTCACTGTATTCTGATTTTGAATTTTCAGTTTGACTGTGGATGATGAGCAGACACCTGTGAATATTGATGAACCCTTCCCTCTCCCACTCCTTTTGTGAATATTAATTTAACATGGGTTATACTGTACCTTCAGATTAAATATTTTTTGAGTCGCCAAATTTTATTTAGTACGAGTTTTTTGCCATAAAATTGGTTTTAACAATTTATTTGTACTCAGGTTGCTCGAATTTCAAAACAATTTAACATGTGTACCAATCTAATACGAAAGGTGGTAACTTAAGAAGATTTGGGTATACGATCATGCTGTATGAACTGGAACTTTTAATTTTCCTGACTCACAATATTTCCTTAACCTGATGGATTGGGATCGTTTTTTTAGGGCCCGAAAATGAAGACTGAGGAAGAAAAGAAGGCTGAGAAACAGCGTCCTCCCACTGAGGCAGAGAGAAGAATCTATATGAAAAATCTATTTGATGAACTAGCAAAAAGTAATAAGGTAGGTGGCATCTGGAATTATTTTTTGCAAGGGGAAGTAGCAATATCCGGTGGGGGATACATAAATGGATTACGTCCCACAAAATATTTAGATTTCGTTCTGAAAATGGTGAAAGTGAGAAGTAGAGCTTTGTTCTCGATATTAAGGAGTTTCTGCAGTCTCCCATCTGAGTCGTTCAGCTGACTCGTTGTACGAAAAGGCGTTTTTCTAGAGCAAGCAAACCAGAAGTTAACCAGAAGAAGCGATTGAAAACTCACACTAACGTGGCTACACTACACTTTAAATCTTCGTTTAAGCCCAAGTCGAATACTAACGTGTAATGTAGTCTTTCATAATGGAAGACGTATTAAATTATCAGCAACTTTATCTATGGGTTCAACTTATTTACTAGAAATAGATATGGTACTGGAAGGGTACTTGTTAAGGCAGCATCGAAATTCGCTATAGGTTAGGAAAACTCATTGGGGAACTTCAGAATTTCAGGAAAGGGAATGAGGAAGGCAGAACATACTCCACAACAGAGCTGCAACACCTCCCATTTGCTGGTAGCATTTTAGTCGTACATGCATTTGGAGGCTGTGACACAACCTCCACAATTTTCAGAAAAGGGAAGCTGACGATTGCCAAGCTCTTAATGAAGAATCCCTCACTGCAGAATGTCTGTGAAACTTTTTATTCCCCCACTTCCACGCAGGATGGGGTAGCGCGTGCCGGGGAAACAATGTTCCTAGCCTTGTACGCTTCAACACTAGGTGATCTGGATAAGCAGCGTTACCTTGCTTTTGTTAGATCCACCATGAGAGTGAAGCCAGATCTCCTCTCTTTACCACCTACTAGAGGATCTGCCCGACAGCACTCATACAGAGTCTATTTCCAAGTGCAGGAATGGCTGGGCAACAAGTTGGAAGCAACGAATTGGGGCTGGAGTAGGGGAGACGATGACTTCCTCAAACCAATCCCAACTTTGGATCCACCAGCAACACCTGAAATTCTGCAGAATATATTTTGCAGCTGCACCAAAAGCTGCGGTAGTGGTCGATGTGGATGCCGCAGAGCTGGCATCTACTGCTCAACACTCTGCTCCAACTGTTCAGGTTCCTGCACTAACAACCCACCACTTGCTGACGACGGTTCATCTACAGAAGATGATGAAACAGACATGGAACCATGATATTACCCACTCAACACATATGCCATCGCAATGTAAGTTTCATCCTAATCATATGCATGAACTTCATCTATTTATCAATATAAGATTATATGCACCTCACTGTATTCTGATTTTGAATTTTCAGTTTGACTGTGGATGATGAGCAGACACCTGTGAATATTGATGAACCCTTCCCTCTCCCACTCCTTTTGTGAATATTAATTTAACATGGGTTATACTGTACCTTCAGATTAAATATTTTTTGAGTCGCCAAATTTTATTTAGTACGAGTTTTTTGCCATAAAATTGGTTTTAACAATTTATTTGTACTCAGGTTGCTCGAATTTCAAAACAATTTAACATGTGTACCAATCTAATACGAAAGGTGGTAACTTAAGAAGATTTGGGTATACGATCATGCTGTATGAACTGGAACTTTTAATTTTCCTGACTCACAATATTTCCTTAACCTGATGGATTGGGATCGTTTTTTTAGGGCCCGAAAATGAAGACTGAGGAAGAAAAGAAGGCTGAGAAACAGCGTCCTCCCACTGAGGCAGAGAGAAGAATCTATATGAAAAATCTATTTGATGAACTAGCAAAAAGTAATAAGGTAGGTGGCATCTGGAATTATTTTTTGCAAGGGGAAGTAGCAATATCCGGTGGGGGATACATAAATGGATTACGTCCCACAAAATATTTAGATTTCGTTCTGAAAATGGTGAAAGTGAGAAGTAGAGCTTTGTTCTCGATATTAAGGAGTTTCTGCAGTCTCCCATCTGAGTCGTTCAGCTGACTCGTTGTACGAAAAGGCGTTTTTCTAGAGCAAGCAAACCAGAAGTTAACCAGAAGAAGCGATTGAAAACTCACACTAACGTGGCTACACTACACTTTAAATCTTCGTTTAAGCCCAAGTCGAATACTAACGTGTAATGTAGTCTTTCATAATGGAAGACGTATTAAATTATCAGCAACTTTATCTATGGGTTCAACTTATTTACTAGAAATAGATATGGTACTGGAAGGGTACTTGTTAAGGCAGCATCGAAATTCGCTATAGGTTAGGAAAACTCATTGGGGAACTTCAGAATTTCAGGAAAGGGAATGAGGAAGGCAGAACATACTCCACAACAGAGCTGCAACACCTCCCATTTGCTGGTAGCATTTTAGTCGTACATGCATTTGGAGGCTGTGACACAACCTCCACAATTTTCAGAAAAGGGAAGCTGACGATTGCCAAGCTCTTAATGAAGAATCCCTCACTGCAGAATGTCTGTGAAACTTTTTATTCCCCCACTTCCACGCAGGATGGGGTAGCGCGTGCCGGGGAAACAATGTTCCTAGCCTTGTACGCTTCAACACTAGGTGATCTGGATAAGCAGCGTTACCTTGCTTTTGTTAGATCCACCATGAGAGTGAAGCCAGATCTCCTCTCTTTACCACCTACTAGAGGATCTGCCCGACAGCACTCATACAGAGTCTATTTCCAAGTGCAGGAATGGCTGGGCAACAAGTTGGAAGCAACGAATTGGGGCTGGAGTAGGGGAGACGATGACTTCCTCAAACCAATCCCAACTTTGGATCCACCAGCAACACCTGAAATTCTGCAGAATATATTTTGCAGCTGCACCAAAAGCTGCGGTAGTGGTCGATGTGGATGCCGCAGAGCTGGCATCTACTGCTCAACACTCTGCTCCAACTGTTCAGGTTCCTGCACTAACAACCCACCACTTGCTGACGACGGTTCATCTACAGAAGATGATGAAACAGACATGGAACCATGATATTACCCACTCAACACATATGCCATCGCAATGTAAGTTTCATCCTAATCATATGCATGAACTTCATCTATTTATCAATATAAGATTATATGCACCTCACTGTATTCTGATTTTGAATTTTCAGTTTGACTGTGGATGATGAGCAGACACCTGTGAATATTGATGAACCCTTCCCTCTCCCACTCCTTTTGTGAATATTAATTTAACATGGGTTATACTGTACCTTCAGATTAAATATTTTTTGAGTCGCCAAATTTTATTTAGTACGAGTTTTTTGCCATAAAATTGGTTTTAACAATTTATTTGTACTCAGGTTGCTCGAATTTCAAAACAATTTAACATGTGTACCAATCTAATACGAAAGGTGGTAACTTAAGAAGATTTGGGTATACGATCATGCTGTATGAACTGGAACTTTTAATTTTCCTGACTCACAATATTTCCTTAACCTGATGGATTGGGATCGTTTTTTTAGGGCCCGAAAATGAAGACTGAGGAAGAAAAGAAGGCTGAGAAACAGCGTCCTCCCACTGAGGCAGAGAGAAGAATCTATATGAAAAATCTATTTGATGAACTAGCAAAAAGTAATAAGGTAGGTGGCATCTGGAATTATTTTTTGCAAGGGGAAGTAGCAATATCCGGTGGGGGATACATAAATGGATTACGTCCCACAAAATATTTAGATTTCGTTCTGAAAATGGTGAAAGTGAGAAGTAGAGCTTTGTTCTCGATATTAAGGAGTTTCTGCAGTCTCCCATCTGAGTCGTTCAGCTGACTCGTTGTACGAAAAGGCGTTTTTCTAGAGCAAGCAAACCAGAAGTTAACCAGAAGAAGCGATTGAAAACTCACACTAACGTGGCTACACTACACTTTAAATCTTCGTTTAAGCCCAAGTCGAATACTAACGTGTAATGTAGTCTTTCATAATGGAAGACGTATTAAATTATCAGCAACTTTATCTATGGGTTCAACTTATTTACTAGAAATAGATATGGTACTGGAAGGGTACTTGTTAAGGCAGCATCGAAATTCGCTATAGGTTAGGAAAACTCATTGGGGAACTTCAGAATTTCAGGAAAGGGAATGAGGAAGGCAGAACATACTCCACAACAGAGCTGCAACACCTCCCATTTGCTGGTAGCATTTTAGTCGTACATGCATTTGGAGGCTGTGACACAACCTCCACAATTTTCAGAAAAGGGAAGCTGACGATTGCCAAGCTCTTAATGAAGAATCCCTCACTGCAGAATGTCTGTGAAACTTTTTATTCCCCCACTTCCACGCAGGATGGGGTAGCGCGTGCCGGGGAAACAATGTTCCTAGCCTTGTACGCTTCAACACTAGGTGATCTGGATAAGCAGCGTTACCTTGCTTTTGTTAGATCCACCATGAGAGTGAAGCCAGATCTCCTCTCTTTACCACCTACTAGAGGATCTGCCCGACAGCACTCATACAGAGTCTATTTCCAAGTGCAGGAATGGCTGGGCAACAAGTTGGAAGCAACGAATTGGGGCTGGAGTAGGGGAGACGATGACTTCCTCAAACCAATCCCAACTTTGGATCCACCAGCAACACCTGAAATTCTGCAGAATATATTTTGCAGCTGCACCAAAAGCTGCGGTAGTGGTCGATG
This sequence comes from Adelphocoris suturalis, assembly GCA_030762985.1. Lineage (NCBI taxonomy): Eukaryota > Metazoa > Arthropoda > Insecta > Hemiptera > Miridae > Adelphocoris > Adelphocoris suturalis. Next base: position 52,342,555 of record CM061045.1, on the reverse strand, counting down.
TGGATGCCGCAGAGCTGGCATCTACTGCTCAACACTCTGCTCCAACTGTTCAGGTTCCTGCACTAACAACCCACCACTTGCTGACGACGGTTCATCTACAGAAGATGATGAAACAGACATGGAACCATGATATTACCCACTCAACACATATGCCATCGCAATGTAAGTTTCATCCTAATCATATGCATGAACTTCATCTATTTATCAATATAAGATTATATGCACCTCACTGTATTCTGATTTTGAATTTTCAGTTTGACTGTGGATGATGAGCAGACACCTGTGAATATTGATGAACCCTTCCCTCTCCCACTCCTTTTGTGAATATTAATTTAACATGGGTTATACTGTACCTTCAGATTAAATATTTTTTGAGTCGCCAAATTTTATTTAGTACGAGTTTTTTGCCATAAAATTGGTTTTAACAATTTATTTGTACTCAGGTTGCTCGAATTTCAAAACAATTTAACATGTGTACCAATCTAATACGAAAGGTGGTAACTTAAGAAGATTTGGGTATACGATCATGCTGTATGAACTGGAACTTTTAATTTTCCTGACTCACAATATTTCCTTAACCTGATGGATTGGGATCGTTTTTTTAGGGCCCGAAAATGAAGACTGAGGAAGAAAAGAAGGCTGAGAAACAGCGTCCTCCCACTGAGGCAGAGAGAAGAATCTATATGAAAAATCTATTTGATGAACTAGCAAAAAGTAATAAGGTAGGTGGCATCTGGAATTATTTTTTGCAAGGGGAAGTAGCAATATCCGGTGGGGGATACATAAATGGATTACGTCCCACAAAATATTTAGATTTCGTTCTGAAAATGGTGAAAGTGAGAAGTAGAGCTTTGTTCTCGATATTAAGGAGTTTCTGCAGTCTCCCATCTGAGTCGTTCAGCTGACTCGTTGTACGAAAAGGCGTTTTTCTAGAGCAAGCAAACCAGAAGTTAACCAGAAGAAGCGATTGAAAACTCACACTAACGTGGCTACACTACACTTTAAATCTTCGTTTAAGCCCAAGTCGAATACTAACGTGTAATGTAGTCTTTCATAATGGAAGACGTATTAAATTATCAGCAACTTTATCTATGGGTTCAACTTATTTACTAGAAATAGATATGGTACTGGAAGGGTACTTGTTAAGGCAGCATCGAAATTCGCTATAGGTTAGGAAAACTCATTGGGGAACTTCAGAATTTCAGGAAAGGGAATGAGGAAGGCAGAACATACTCCACAACAGAGCTGCAACACCTCCCATTTGCTGGTAGCATTTTAGTCGTACATGCATTTGGAGGCTGTGACACAACCTCCACAATTTTCAGAAAAGGGAAGCTGACGATTGCCAAGCTCTTAATGAAGAATCCCTCACTGCAGAATGTCTGTGAAACTTTTTATTCCCCCACTTCCACGCAGGATGGGGTAGCGCGTGCCGGGGAAACAATGTTCCTAGCCTTGTACGCTTCAACACTAGGTGATCTGGATAAGCAGCGTTACCTTGCTTTTGTTAGATCCACCATGAGAGTGAAGCCAGATCTCCTCTCTTTACCACCTACTAGAGGATCTGCCCGACAGCACTCATACAGAGTCTATTTCCAAGTGCAGGAATGGCTGGGCAACAAGTTGGAAGCAACGAATTGGGGCTGGAGTAGGGGAGACGATGACTTCCTCAAACCAATCCCAACTTTGGATCCACCAGCAACACCTGAAATTCTGCAGAATATATTTTGCAGCTGCACCAAAAGCTGCGGTAGTGGTCGATGTGGATGCCGCAGAGCTGGCATCTACTGCTCAACACTCTGCTCCAACTGTTCAGGTTCCTGCACTAACAACCCACCACTTGCTGACGACGGTTCATCTACAGAAGATGATGAAACAGACATGGAACCATGATATTACCCACTCAACACATATGCCATCGCAATGTAAGTTTCATCCTAATCATATGCATGAACTTCATCTATTTATCAATATAAGATTATATGCACCTCACTGTATTCTGATTTTGAATTTTCAGTTTGACTGTGGATGATGAGCAGACACCTGTGAATATTGATGAACCCTTCCCTCTCCCACTCCTTTTGTGAATATTAATTTAACATGGGTTATACTGTACCTTCAGATTAAATATTTTTTGAGTCGCCAAATTTTATTTAGTACGAGTTTTTTGCCATAAAATTGGTTTTAACAATTTATTTGTACTCAGGTTGCTCGAATTTCAAAACAATTTAACATGTGTACCAATCTAATACGAAAGGTGGTAACTTAAGAAGATTTGGGTATACGATCATGCTGTATGAACTGGAACTTTTAATTTTCCTGACTCACAATATTTCCTTAACCTGATGGATTGGGATCGTTTTTTTAGGGCCCGAAAATGAAGACTGAGGAAGAAAAGAAGGCTGAGAAACAGCGTCCTCCCACTGAGGCAGAGAGAAGAATCTATATGAAAAATCTATTTGATGAACTAGCAAAAAGTAATAAGGTAGGTGGCATCTGGAATTATTTTTTGCAAGGGGAAGTAGCAATATCCGGTGGGGGATACATAAATGGATTACGTCCCACAAAATATTTAGATTTCGTTCTGAAAATGGTGAAAGTGAGAAGTAGAGCTTTGTTCTCGATATTAAGGAGTTTCTGCAGTCTCCCATCTGAGTCGTTCAGCTGACTCGTTGTACGAAAAGGCGTTTTTCTAGAGCAAGCAAACCAGAAGTTAACCAGAAGAAGCGATTGAAAACTCACACTAACGTGGCTACACTACACTTTAAATCTTCGTTTAAGCCCAAGTCGAATACTAACGTGTAATGTAGTCTTTCATAATGGAAGACGTATTAAATTATCAGCAACTTTATCTATGGGTTCAACTTATTTACTAGAAATAGATATGGTACTGGAAGGGTACTTGTTAAGGCAGCATCGAAATTCGCTATAGGTTAGGAAAACTCATTGGGGAACTTCAGAATTTCAGGAAAGGGAATGAGGAAGGCAGAACATACTCCACAACAGAGCTGCAACACCTCCCATTTGCTGGTAGCATTTTAGTCGTACATGCATTTGGAGGCTGTGACACAACCTCCACAATTTTCAGAAAAGGGAAGCTGACGATTGCCAAGCTCTTAATGAAGAATCCCTCACTGCAGAATGTCTGTGAAACTTTTTATTCCCCCACTTCCACGCAGGATGGGGTAGCGCGTGCCGGGGAAACAATGTTCCTAGCCTTGTACGCTTCAACACTAGGTGATCTGGATAAGCAGCGTTACCTTGCTTTTGTTAGATCCACCATGAGAGTGAAGCCAGATCTCCTCTCTTTACCACCTACTAGAGGATCTGCCCGACAGCACTCATACAGAGTCTATTTCCAAGTGCAGGAATGGCTGGGCAACAAGTTGGAAGCAACGAATTGGGGCTGGAGTAGGGGAGACGATGACTTCCTCAAACCAATCCCAACTTTGGATCCACCAGCAACACCTGAAATTCTGCAGAATATATTTTGCAGCTGCACCAAAAGCTGCGGTAGTGGTCGATGTGGATGCCGCAGAGCTGGCATCTACTGCTCAACACTCTGCTCCAACTGTTCAGGTTCCTGCACTAACAACCCACCACTTGCTGACGACGGTTCATCTACAGAAGATGATGAAACAGACATGGAACCATGATATTACCCACTCAACACATATGCCATCGCAATGTAAGTTTCATCCTAATCATATGCATGAACTTCATCTATTTATCAATATAAGATTATATGCACCTCACTGTATTCTGATTTTGAATTTTCAGTTTGACTGTGGATGATGAGCAGACACCTGTGAATATTGATGAACCCTTCCCTCTCCCACTCCTTTTGTGAATATTAATTTAACATGGGTTATACTGTACCTTCAGATTAAATATTTTTTGAGTCGCCAAATTTTATTTAGTACGAGTTTTTTGCCATAAAATTGGTTTTAACAATTTATTTGTACTCAGGTTGCTCGAATTTCAAAACAATTTAACATGTGTACCAATCTAATACGAAAGGTGGTAACTTAAGAAGATTTGGGTATACGATCATGCTGTATGAACTGGAACTTTTAATTTTCCTGACTCACAATATTTCCTTAACCTGATGGATTGGGATCGTTTTTTTAGGGCCCGAAAATGAAGACTGAGGAAGAAAAGAAGGCTGAGAAACAGCGTCCTCCCACTGAGGCAGAGAGAAGAATCTATATGAAAAATCTATTTGATGAACTAGCAAAAAGTAATAAGGTAGGTGGCATCTGGAATTATTTTTTGCAAGGGGAAGTAGCAATATCCGGTGGGGGATACATAAATGGATTACGTCCCACAAAATATTTAGATTTCGTTCTGAAAATGGTGAAAGTGAGAAGTAGAGCTTTGTTCTCGATATTAAGGAGTTTCTGCAGTCTCCCATCTGAGTCGTTCAGCTGACTCGTTGTACGAAAAGGCGTTTTTCTAGAGCAAGCAAACCAGAAGTTAACCAGAAGAAGCGATTGAAAACTCACACTAACGTGGCTACACTACACTTTAAATCTTCGTTTAAGCCCAAGTCGAATACTAACGTGTAATGTAGTCTTTCATAATGGAAGACGTATTAAATTATCAGCAACTTTATCTATGGGTTCAACTTATTTACTAGAAATAGATATGGTACTGGAAGGGTACTTGTTAAGGCAGCATCGAAATTCGCTATAGGTTAGGAAAACTCATTGGGGAACTTCAGAATTTCAGGAAAGGGAATGAGGAAGGCAGAACATACTCCACAACAGAGCTGCAACACCTCCCATTTGCTGGTAGCATTTTAGTCGTACATGCATTTGGAGGCTGTGACACAACCTCCACAATTTTCAGAAAAGGGAAGCTGACGATTGCCAAGCTCTTAATGAAGAATCCCTCACTGCAGAATGTCTGTGAAACTTTTTATTCCCCCACTTCCACGCAGGATGGGGTAGCGCGTGCCGGGGAAACAATGTTCCTAGCCTTGTACGCTTCAACACTAGGTGATCTGGATAAGCAGCGTTACCTTGCTTTTGTTAGATCCACCATGAGAGTGAAGCCAGATCTCCTCTCTTTACCACCTACTAGAGGATCTGCCCGACAGCACTCATACAGAGTCTATTTCCAAGTGCAGGAATGGCTGGGCAACAAGTTGGAAGCAACGAATTGGGGCTGGAGTAGGGGAGACGATGACTTCCTCAAACCAATCCCAACTTTGGATCCACCAGCAACACCTGAAATTCTGCAGAATATATTTTGCAGCTGCACCAAAAGCTGCGGTAGTGGTCGATGTGGATGCCGCAGAGCTGGCATCTACTGCTCAACACTCTGCTCCAACTGTTCAGGTTCCTGCACTAACAACCCACCACTTGCTGACGACGGTTCATCTACAGAAGATGATGAAACAGACATGGAACCATGATATTACCCACTCAACACATATGCCATCGCAATGTAAGTTTCATCCTAATCATATGCATGAACTTCATCTATTTATCAATATAAGATTATATGCACCTCACTGTATTCTGATTTTGAATTTTCAGTTTGACTGTGGATGATGAGCAGACACCTGTGAATATTGATGAACCCTTCCCTCTCCCACTCCTTTTGTGAATATTAATTTAACATGGGTTATACTGTACCTTCAGATTAAATATTTTTTGAGTCGCCAAATTTTATTTAGTACGAGTTTTTTGCCATAAAATTGGTTTTAACAATTTATTTGTACTCAGGTTGCTCGAATTTCAAAACAATTTAACATGTGTACCAATCTAATACGAAAGGTGGTAACTTAAGAAGATTTGGGTATACGATCATGCTGTATGAACTGGAACTTTTAATTTTCCTGACTCACAATATTTCCTTAACCTGATGGATTGGGATCGTTTTTTTAGGGCCCGAAAATGAAGACTGAGGAAGAAAAGAAGGCTGAGAAACAGCGTCCTCCCACTGAGGCAGAGAGAAGAATCTATATGAAAAATCTATTTGATGAACTAGCAAAAAGTAATAAGGTAGGTGGCATCTGGAATTATTTTTTGCAAGGGGAAGTAGCAATATCCGGTGGGGGATACATAAATGGATTACGTCCCACAAAATATTTAGATTTCGTTCTGAAAATGGTGAAAGTGAGAAGTAGAGCTTTGTTCTCGATATTAAGGAGTTTCTGCAGTCTCCCATCTGAGTCGTTCAGCTGACTCGTTGTACGAAAAGGCGTTTTTCTAGAGCAAGCAAACCAGAAGTTAACCAGAAGAAGCGATTGAAAACTCACACTAACGTGGCTACACTACACTTTAAATCTTCGTTTAAGCCCAAGTCGAATACTAACGTGTAATGTAGTCTTTCATAATGGAAGACGTATTAAATTATCAGCAACTTTATCTATGGGTTCAACTTATTTACTAGAAATAGATATGGTACTGGAAGGGTACTTGTTAAGGCAGCATCGAAATTCGCTATAGGTTAGGAAAACTCATTGGGGAACTTCAGAATTTCAGGAAAGGGAATGAGGAAGGCAGAACATACTCCACAACAGAGCTGCAACACCTCCCATTTGCTGGTAGCATTTTAGTCGTACATGCATTTGGAGGCTGTGACACAACCTCCACAATTTTCAGAAAAGGGAAGCTGACGATTGCCAAGCTCTTAATGAAGAATCCCTCACTGCAGAATGTCTGTGAAACTTTTTATTCCCCCACTTCCACGCAGGATGGGGTAGCGCGTGCCGGGGAAACAATGTTCCTAGCCTTGTACGCTTCAACACTAGGTGATCTGGATAAGCAGCGTTACCTTGCTTTTGTTAGATCCACCATGAGAGTGAAGCCAGATCTCCTCTCTTTACCACCTACTAGAGGATCTGCCCGACAGCACTCATACAGAGTCTATTTCCAAGTGCAGGAATGGCTGGGCAACAAGTTGGAAGCAACGAATTGGGGCTGGAGTAGGGGAGACGATGACTTCCTCAAACCAATCCCAACTTTGGATCCACCAGCAACACCTGAAATTCTGCAGAATATATTTTGCAGCTGCACCAAAAGCTGCGGTAGTGGTCGATGTGGATGCCGCAGAGCTGGCATCTACTGCTCAACACTCTGCTCCAACTGTTCAGGTTCCTGCACTAACAACCCACCACTTGCTGACGACGGTTCATCTACAGAAGATGATGAAACAGACATGGAACCATGATATTACCCACTCAACACATATGCCATCGCAATGTAAGTTTCATCCTAATCATATGCATGAACTTCATCTATTTATCAATATAAGATTATATGCACCTCACTGTATTCTGATTTTGAATTTTCAGTTTGACTGTGGATGATGAGCAGACACCTGTGAATATTGATGAACCCTTCCCTCTCCCACTCCTTTTGTGAATATTAATTTAACATGGGTTATACTGTACCTTCAGATTAAATATTTTTTGAGTCGCCAAATTTTATTTAGTACGAGTTTTTTGCCATAAAATTGGTTTTAACAATTTATTTGTACTCAGGTTGCTCGAATTTCAAAACAATTTAACATGTGTACCAATCTAATACGAAAGGTGGTAACTTAAGAAGATTTGGGTATACGATCATGCTGTATGAACTGGAACTTTTAATTTTCCTGACTCACAATATTTCCTTAACCTGATGGATTGGGATCGTTTTTTTAGGGCCCGAAAATGAAGACTGAGGAAGAAAAGAAGGCTGAGAAACAGCGTCCTCCCACTGAGGCAGAGAGAAGAATCTATATGAAAAATCTATTTGATGAACTAGCAAAAAGTAATAAGGTAGGTGGCATCTGGAATTATTTTTTGCAAGGGGAAGTAGCAATATCCGGTGGGGGATACATAAATGGATTACGTCCCACAAAATATTTAGATTTCGTTCTGAAAATGGTGAAAGTGAGAAGTAGAGCTTTGTTCTCGATATTAAGGAGTTTCTGCAGTCTCCCATCTGAGTCGTTCAGCTGACTCGTTGTACGAAAAGGCGTTTTTCTAGAGCAAGCAAACCAGAAGTTAACCAGAAGAAGCGATTGAAAACTCACACTAACGTGGCTACACTACACTTTAAATCTTCGTTTAAGCCCAAGTCGAATACTAACGTGTAATGTAGTCTTTCATAATGGAAGACGTATTAAATTATCAGCAACTTTATCTATGGGTTCAACTTATTTACTAGAAATAGATATGGTACTGGAAGGGTACTTGTTAAGGCAGCATCGAAATTCGCTATAGGTTAGGAAAACTCATTGGGGAACTTCAGAATTTCAGGAAAGGGAATGAGGAAGGCAGAACATACTCCACAACAGAGCTGCAACACCTCCCATTTGCTGGTAGCATTTTAGTCGTACATGCATTTGGAGGCTGTGACACAACCTCCACAATTTTCAGAAAAGGGAAGCTGACGATTGCCAAGCTCTTAATGAAGAATCCCTCACTGCAGAATGTCTGTGAAACTTTTTATTCCCCCACTTCCACGCAGGATGGGGTAGCGCGTGCCGGGGAAACAATGTTCCTAGCCTTGTACGCTTCAACACTAGGTGATCTGGATAAGCAGCGTTACCTTGCTTTTGTTAGATCCACCATGAGAGTGAAGCCAGATCTCCTCTCTTTACCACCTACTAGAGGATCTGCCCGACAGCACTCATACAGAGTCTATTTCCAAGTGCAGGAATGGCTGGGCAACAAGTTGGAAGCAACGAATTGGGGCTGGAGTAGGGGAGACGATGACTTCCTCAAACCAATCCCAACTTTGGATCCACCAGCAACACCTGAAATTCTGCAGAATATATTTTGCAGCTGCACCAAAAGCTGCGGTAGTGGTCGATGTGGATGCCGCAGAGCTGGCATCTACTGCTCAACACTCTGCTCCAACTGTTCAGGTTCCTGCACTAACAACCCACCACTTGCTGACGACGGTTCATCTACAGAAGATGATGAAACAGACATGGAACCATGATATTACCCACTCAACACATATGCCATCGCAATGTAAGTTTCATCCTAATCATATGCATGAACTTCATCTATTTATCAATATAAGATTATATGCACCTCACTGTATTCTGATTTTGAATTTTCAGTTTGACTGTGGATGATGAGCAGACACCTGTGAATATTGATGAACCCTTCCCTCTCCCACTCCTTTTGTGAATATTAATTTAACATGGGTTATACTGTACCTTCAGATTAAATATTTTTTGAGTCGCCAAATTTTATTTAGTACGAGTTTTTTGCCATAAAATTGGTTTTAACAATTTATTTGTACTCAGGTTGCTCGAATTTCAAAACAATTTAACATGTGTACCAATCTAATACGAAAGGTGGTAACTTAAGAAGATTTGGGTATACGATCATGCTGTATGAACTGGAACTTTTAATTTTCCTGACTCACAATATTTCCTTAACCTGATGGATTGGGATCGTTTTTTTAGGGCCCGAAAATGAAGACTGAGGAAGAAAAGAAGGCTGAGAAACAGCGTCCTCCCACTGAGGCAGAGAGAAGAATCTATATGAAAAATCTATTTGATGAACTAGCAAAAAGTAATAAGGTAGGTGGCATCTGGAATTATTTTTTGCAAGGGGAAGTAGCAATATCCGGTGGGGGATACATAAATGGATTACGTCCCACAAAATATTTAGATTTCGTTCTGAAAATGGTGAAAGTGAGAAGTAGAGCTTTGTTCTCGATATTAAGGAGTTTCTGCAGTCTCCCATCTGAGTCGTTCAGCTGACTCGTTGTACGAAAAGGCGTTTTTCTAGAGCAAGCAAACCAGAAGTTAACCAGAAGAAGCGATTGAAAACTCACACTAACGTGGCTACACTACACTTTAAATCTTCGTTTAAGCCCAAGTCGAATACTAACGTGTAATGTAGTCTTTCATAATGGAAGACGTATTAAATTATCAGCAACTTTATCTATGGGTTCAACTTATTTACTAGAAATAGATATGGTACTGGAAGGGTACTTGTTAAGGCAGCATCGAAATTCGCTATAGGTTAGGAAAACTCATTGGGGAACTTCAGAATTTCAGGAAAGGGAATGAGGAAGGCAGAACATACTCCACAACAGAGCTGCAACACCTCCCATTTGCTGGTAGCATTTTAGTCGTACATGCATTTGGAGGCTGTGACACAACCTCCACAATTTTCAGAAAAGGGAAGCTGACGATTGCCAAGCTCTTAATGAAGAATCCCTCACTGCAGAATGTCTGTGAAACTTTTTATTCCCCCACTTCCACGCAGGATGGGGTAGCGCGTGCCGGGGAAACAATGTTCCTAGCCTTGTACGCTTCAACACTAGGTGATCTGGATAAGCAGCGTTACCTTGCTTTTGTTAGATCCACCATGAGAGTGAAGCCAGATCTCCTCTCTTTACCACCTACTAGAGGATCTGCCCGACAGCACTCATACAGAGTCTATTTCCAAGTGCAGGAATGGCTGGGCAACAAGTTGGAAGCAACGAATTGGGGCTGGAGTAGGGGAGACGATGACTTCCTCAAACCAATCCCAACTTTGGATCCACCAGCAACACCTGAAATTCTGCAGAATATATTTTGCAGCTGCACCAAAAGCTGCGGTAGTGGTCGATGTGGATGCCGCAGAGCTGGCATCTACTGCTCAACACTCTGCTCCAACTGTTCAGGTTCCTGCACTAACAACCCACCACTTGCTGACGACGGTTCATCTACAGAAGATGATGAAACAGACATGGAACCATGATATTACCCACTCAACACATATGCCATCGCAATGTAAGTTTCATCCTAATCATATGCATGAACTTCATCTATTTATCAATATAAGATTATATGCACCTCACTGTATTCTGATTTTGAATTTTCAGTTTGACTGTGGATGATGAGCAGACACCTGTGAATATTGATGAACCCTTCCCTCTCCCACTCCTTTTGTGAATATTAATTTAACATGGGTTATACTGTACCTTCAGATTAAATATTTTTTGAGTCGCCAAATTTTATTTAGTACGAGTTTTTTGCCATAAAATTGGTTTTAACAATTTATTTGTACTCAGGTTGCTCGAATTTCAAAACAATTTAACATGTGTACCAATCTAATACGAAAGGTGGTAACTTAAGAAGATTTGGGTATACGATCATGCTGTATGAACTGGAACTTTTAATTTTCCTGACTCACAATATTTCCTTAACCTGATGGATTGGGATCGTTTTTTTAGGGCCCGAAAATGAAGACTGAGGAAGAAAAGAAGGCTGAGAAACAGCGTCCTCCCACTGAGGCAGAGAGAAGAATCTATATGAAAAATCTATTTGATGAACTAGCAAAAAGTAATAAGGTAGGTGGCATCTGGAATTATTTTTTGCAAGGGGAAGTAGCAATATCCGGTGGGGGATACATAAATGGATTACGTCCCACAAAATATTTAGATTTCGTTCTGAAAATGGTGAAAGTGAGAAGTAGAGCTTTGTTCTCGATATTAAGGAGTTTCTGCAGTCTCCCATCTGAGTCGTTCAGCTGACTCGTTGTACGAAAAGGCGTTTTTCTAGAGCAAGCAAACCAGAAGTTAACCAGAAGAAGCGATTGAAAACTCACACTAACGTGGCTACACTACACTTTAAATCTTCGTTTAAGCCCAAGTCGAATACTAACGTGTAATGTAGTCTTTCATAATGGAAGACGTATTAAATTATCAGCAACTTTATCTATGGGTTCAACTTATTTACTAGAAATAGATATGGTACTGGAAGGGTACTTGTTAAGGCAGCATCGAAATTCGCTATAGGTTAGGAAAACTCATTGGGGAACTTCAGAATTTCAGGAAAGGGAATGAGGAAGGCAGAACATACTCCACAACAGAGCTGCAACACCTCCCATTTGCTGGTAGCATTTTAGTCGTACATGCATTTGGAGGCTGTGACACAACCTCCACAATTTTCAGAAAAGGGAAGCTGACGATTGCCAAGCTCTTAATGAAGAATCCCTCACTGCAGAATGTCTGTGAAACTTTTTATTCCCCCACTTCCACGCAGGATGGGGTAGCGCGTGCCGGGGAAACAATGTTCCTAGCCTTGTACGCTTCAACACTAGGTGATCTGGATAAGCAGCGTTACCTTGCTTTTGTTAGATCCACCATGAGAGTGAAGCCAGATCTCCTCTCTTTACCACCTACTAGAGGATCTGCCCGACAGCACTCATACAGAGTCTATTTCCAAGTGCAGGAATGGCTGGGCAACAAGTTGGAAGCAACGAATTGGGGCTGGAGTAGGGGAGACGATGACTTCCTCAAACCAATCCCAACTTTGGATCCACCAGCAACACCTGAAATTCTGCAGAATATATTTTGCAGCTGCACCAAAAGCTGCGGTAGTGGTCGATGTGGATGCCGCAGAGCTGGCATCTACTGCTCAACACTCTGCTCCAACTGTTCAGGTTCCTGCACTAACAACCCACCACTTGCTGACGACGGTTCATCTACAGAAGATGATGAAACAGACATGGAACCATGATATTACCCACTCAACACATATGCCATCGCAATGTAAGTTTCATCCTAATCATATGCATGAACTTCATCTATTTATCAATATAAGATTATATGCACCTCACTGTATTCTGATTTTGAATTTTCAGTTTGACTGTGGATGATGAGCAGACACCTGTGAATATTGATGAACCCTTCCCTCTCCCACTCCTTTTGTGAATATTAATTTAACATGGGTTATACTGTACCTTCAGATTAAATATTTTTTGAGTCGCCAAATTTTATTTAGTACGAGTTTTTTGCCATAAAATTGGTTTTAACAATTTATTTGTACTCAGGTTGCTCGAATTTCAAAACAATTTAACATGTGTACCAATCTAATACGAAAGGTGGTAACTTAAGAAGATTTGGGTATACGATCATGCTGTATGAACTGGAACTTTTAATTTTCCTGACTCACAATATTTCCTTAACCTGATGGATTGGGATCGTTTTTTTAGGGCCCGAAAATGAAGACTGAGGAAGAAAAGAAGGCTGAGAAACAGCGTCCTCCCACTGAGGCAGAGAGAAGAATCTATATGAAAAATCTATTTGATGAACTAGCAAAAAGTAATAAGGTAGGTGGCATCTGGAATTATTTTTTGCAAGGGGAAGTAGCAATATCCGGTGGGGGATACATAAATGGATTACGTCCCACAAAATATTTAGATTTCGTTCTGAAAATGGTGAAAGTGAGAAGTAGAGCTTTGTTCTCGATATTAAGGAGTTTCTGCAGTCTCCCATCTGAGTCGTTCAGCTGACTCGTTGTACGAAAAGGCGTTTTTCTAGAGCAAGCAAACCAGAAGTTAACCAGAAGAAGCGATTGAAAACTCACACTAACGTGGCTACACTACACTTTAAATCTTCGTTTAAGCCCAAGTCGAATACTAACGTGTAATGTAGTCTTTCATAATGGAAGACGTATTAAATTATCAGCAACTTTATCTATGGGTTCAACTTATTTACTAGAAATAGATATGGTACTGGAAGGGTACTTGTTAAGGCAGCATCGAAATTCGCTATAGGTTAGGAAAACTCATTGGGGAACTTCAGAATTTCAGGAAAGGGAATGAGGAAGGCAGAACATACTCCACAACAGAGCTGCAACACCTCCCATTTGCTGGTAGCATTTTAGTCGTACATGCATTTGGAGGCTGTGACACAACCTCCACAATTTTCAGAAAAGGGAAGCTGACGATTGCCAAGCTCTTAATGAAGAATCCCTCACTGCAGAATGTCTGTGAAACTTTTTATTCCCCCACTTCCACGCAGGATGGGGTAGCGCGTGCCGGGGAAACAATGTTCCTAGCCTTGTACGCTTCAACACTAGGTGATCTGGATAAGCAGCGTTACCTTGCTTTTGTTAGATCCACCATGAGAGTGAAGCCAGATCTCCTCTCTTTACCACCTACTAGAGGATCTGCCCGACAGCACTCATACAGAGTCTATTTCCAAGTGCAGGAATGGCTGGGCAACAAGTTGGAAGCAACGAATTGGGGCTGGAGTAGGGGAGACGATGACTTCCTCAAACCAATCCCAACTTTGGATCCACCAGCAACACCTGAAATTCTGCAGAATATATTTTGCAGCTGCACCAAAAGCTGCGGTAGTGGTCGATGTGGATGCCGCAGAGCTGGCATCTACTGCTCAACACTCTGCTCCAACTGTTCAGGTTCCTGCACTAACAACCCACCACTTGCTGACGACGGTTCATCTACAGAAGATGATGAAACAGACATGGAACCATGATATTACCCACTCAACACATATGCCATCGCAATGTAAGTTTCATCCTAATCATATGCATGAACTTCATCTATTTATCAATATAAGATTATATGCACCTCACTGTATTCTGATTTTGAATTTTCAGTTTGACTGTGGATGATGAGCAGACACCTGTGAATATTGATGAACCCTTCCCTCTCCCACTCCTTTTGTGAATATTAATTTAACATGGGTTATACTGTACCTTCAGATTAAATATTTTTTGAGTCGCCAAATTTTATTTAGTACGAGTTTTTTGCCATAAAATTGGTTTTAACAATTTATTTGTACTCAGGTTGCTCGAATTTCAAAACAATTTAACATGTGTACCAATCTAATACGAAAGGTGGTAACTTAAGAAGATTTGGGTATACGATCATGCTGTATGAACTGGAACTTTTAATTTTCCTGACTCACAATATTTCCTTAACCTGATGGATTGGGATCGTTTTTTTAGGGCCCGAAAATGAAGACTGAGGAAGAAAAGAAGGCTGAGAAACAGCGTCCTCCCACTGAGGCAGAGAGAAGAATCTATATGAAAAATCTATTTGATGAACTAGCAAAAAGTAATAAGGTAGGTGGCATCTGGAATTATTTTTTGCAAGGGGAAGTAGCAATATCCGGTGGGGGATACATAAATGGATTACGTCCCACAAAATATTTAGATTTCGTTCTGAAAATGGTGAAAGTGAGAAGTAGAGCTTTGTTCTCGATATTAAGGAGTTTCTGCAGTCTCCCATCTGAGTCGTTCAGCTGACTCGTTGTACGAAAAGGCGTTTTTCTAGAGCAAGCAAACCAGAAGTTAACCAGAAGAAGCGATTGAAAACTCACACTAACGTGGCTACACTACACTTTAAATCTTCGTTTAAGCCCAAGTCGAATACTAACGTGTAATGTAGTCTTTCATAATGGAAGACGTATTAAATTATCAGCAACTTTATCTATGGGTTCAACTTATTTACTAGAAATAGATATGGTACTGGAAGGGTACTTGTTAAGGCAGCATCGAAATTCGCTATAGGTTAGGAAAACTCATTGGGGAACTTCAGAATTTCAGGAAAGGGAATGAGGAAGGCAGAACATACTCCACAACAGAGCTGCAACACCTCCCATTTGCTGGTAGCATTTTAGTCGTACATGCATTTGGAGGCTGTGACACAACCTCCACAATTTTCAGAAAAGGGAAGCTGACGATTGCCAAGCTCTTAATGAAGAATCCCTCACTGCAGAATGTCTGTGAAACTTTTTATTCCCCCACTTCCACGCAGGATGGGGTAGCGCGTGCCGGGGAAACAATGTTCCTAGCCTTGTACGCTTCAACACTAGGTGATCTGGATAAGCAGCGTTACCTTGCTTTTGTTAGATCCACCATGAGAGTGAAGCCAGATCTCCTCTCTTTACCACCTACTAGAGGATCTGCCCGACAGCACTCATACAGAGTCTATTTCCAAGTGCAGGAATGGCTGGGCAACAAGTTGGAAGCAACGAATTGGGGCTGGAGTAGGGGAGACGATGACTTCCTCAAACCAATCCCAACTTTGGATCCACCAGCAACACCTGAAATTCTGCAGAATATATTTTGCAGCTGCACCAAAAGCTGCGGTAGTGGTCGATGTGGATGCCGCAGAGCTGGCATCTACTGCTCAACACTCTGCTCCAACTGTTCAGGTTCCTGCACTAACAACCCACCACTTGCTGACGACGGTTCATCTACAGAAGATGATGAAACAGACATGGAACCATGATATTACCCACTCAACACATATGCCATCGCAATGTAAGTTTCATCCTAATCATATGCATGAACTTCATCTATTTATCAATATAAGATTATATGCACCTCACTGTATTCTGATTTTGAATTTTCAGTTTGACTGTGGATGATGAGCAGACACCTGTGAATATTGATGAACCCTTCCCTCTCCCACTCCTTTTGTGAATATTAATTTAACATGGGTTATACTGTACCTTCAGATTAAATATTTTTTGAGTCGCCAAATTTTATTTAGTACGAGTTTTTTGCCATAAAATTGGTTTTAACAATTTATTTGTACTCAGGTTGCTCGAATTTCAAAACAATTTAACATGTGTACCAATCTAATACGAAAGGTGGTAACTTAAGAAGATTTGGGTATACGATCATGCTGTATGAACTGGAACTTTTAATTTTCCTGACTCACAATATTTCCTTAACCTGATGGATTGGGATCGTTTTTTTAGGGCCCGAAAATGAAGACTGAGGAAGAAAAGAAGGCTGAGAAACAGCGTCCTCCCACTGAGGCAGAGAGAAGAATCTATATGAAAAATCTATTTGATGAACTAGCAAAAAGTAATAAGGTAGGTGGCATCTGGAATTATTTTTTGCAAGGGGAAGTAGCAATATCCGGTGGGGGATACATAAATGGATTACGTCCCACAAAATATTTAGATTTCGTTCTGAAAATGGTGAAAGTGAGAAGTAGAGCTTTGTTCTCGATATTAAGGAGTTTCTGCAGTCTCCCATCTGAGTCGTTCAGCTGACTCGTTGTACGAAAAGGCGTTTTTCTAGAGCAAGCAAACCAGAAGTTAACCAGAAGAAGCGATTGAAAACTCACACTAACGTGGCTACACTACACTTTAAATCTTCGTTTAAGCCCAAGTCGAATACTAACGTGTAATGTAGTCTTTCATAATGGAAGACGTATT
The DNA here is from genome assembly GCA_030762985.1 of Adelphocoris suturalis. Lineage (NCBI taxonomy): Eukaryota > Metazoa > Arthropoda > Insecta > Hemiptera > Miridae > Adelphocoris > Adelphocoris suturalis. The sequence continues at coordinate 52,325,618 of CM061045.1, read as the reverse complement.
AAATTATCAGCAACTTTATCTATGGGTTCAACTTATTTACTAGAAATAGATATGGTACTGGAAGGGTACTTGTTAAGGCAGCATCGAAATTCGCTATAGGTTAGGAAAACTCATTGGGGAACTTCAGAATTTCAGGAAAGGGAATGAGGAAGGCAGAACATACTCCACAACAGAGCTGCAACACCTCCCATTTGCTGGTAGCATTTTAGTCGTACATGCATTTGGAGGCTGTGACACAACCTCCACAATTTTCAGAAAAGGGAAGCTGACGATTGCCAAGCTCTTAATGAAGAATCCCTCACTGCAGAATGTCTGTGAAACTTTTTATTCCCCCACTTCCACGCAGGATGGGGTAGCGCGTGCCGGGGAAACAATGTTCCTAGCCTTGTACGCTTCAACACTAGGTGATCTGGATAAGCAGCGTTACCTTGCTTTTGTTAGATCCACCATGAGAGTGAAGCCAGATCTCCTCTCTTTACCACCTACTAGAGGATCTGCCCGACAGCACTCATACAGAGTCTATTTCCAAGTGCAGGAATGGCTGGGCAACAAGTTGGAAGCAACGAATTGGGGCTGGAGTAGGGGAGACGATGACTTCCTCAAACCAATCCCAACTTTGGATCCACCAGCAACACCTGAAATTCTGCAGAATATATTTTGCAGCTGCACCAAAAGCTGCGGTAGTGGTCGATGTGGATGCCGCAGAGCTGGCATCTACTGCTCAACACTCTGCTCCAACTGTTCAGGTTCCTGCACTAACAACCCACCACTTGCTGACGACGGTTCATCTACAGAAGATGATGAAACAGACATGGAACCATGATATTACCCACTCAACACATATGCCATCGCAATGTAAGTTTCATCCTAATCATATGCATGAACTTCATCTATTTATCAATATAAGATTATATGCACCTCACTGTATTCTGATTTTGAATTTTCAGTTTGACTGTGGATGATGAGCAGACACCTGTGAATATTGATGAACCCTTCCCTCTCCCACTCCTTTTGTGAATATTAATTTAACATGGGTTATACTGTACCTTCAGATTAAATATTTTTTGAGTCGCCAAATTTTATTTAGTACGAGTTTTTTGCCATAAAATTGGTTTTAACAATTTATTTGTACTCAGGTTGCTCGAATTTCAAAACAATTTAACATGTGTACCAATCTAATACGAAAGGTGGTAACTTAAGAAGATTTGGGTATACGATCATGCTGTATGAACTGGAACTTTTAATTTTCCTGACTCACAATATTTCCTTAACCTGATGGATTGGGATCGTTTTTTTAGGGCCCGAAAATGAAGACTGAGGAAGAAAAGAAGGCTGAGAAACAGCGTCCTCCCACTGAGGCAGAGAGAAGAATCTATATGAAAAATCTATTTGATGAACTAGCAAAAAGTAATAAGGTAGGTGGCATCTGGAATTATTTTTTGCAAGGGGAAGTAGCAATATCCGGTGGGGGATACATAAATGGATTACGTCCCACAAAATATTTAGATTTCGTTCTGAAAATGGTGAAAGTGAGAAGTAGAGCTTTGTTCTCGATATTAAGGAGTTTCTGCAGTCTCCCATCTGAGTCGTTCAGCTGACTCGTTGTACGAAAAGGCGTTTTTCTAGAGCAAGCAAACCAGAAGTTAACCAGAAGAAGCGATTGAAAACTCACACTAACGTGGCTACACTACACTTTAAATCTTCGTTTAAGCCCAAGTCGAATACTAACGTGTAATGTAGTCTTTCATAATGGAAGACGTATTAAATTATCAGCAACTTTATCTATGGGTTCAACTTATTTACTAGAAATAGATATGGTACTGGAAGGGTACTTGTTAAGGCAGCATCGAAATTCGCTATAGGTTAGGAAAACTCATTGGGGAACTTCAGAATTTCAGGAAAGGGAATGAGGAAGGCAGAACATACTCCACAACAGAGCTGCAACACCTCCCATTTGCTGGTAGCATTTTAGTCGTACATGCATTTGGAGGCTGTGACACAACCTCCACAATTTTCAGAAAAGGGAAGCTGACGATTGCCAAGCTCTTAATGAAGAATCCCTCACTGCAGAATGTCTGTGAAACTTTTTATTCCCCCACTTCCACGCAGGATGGGGTAGCGCGTGCCGGGGAAACAATGTTCCTAGCCTTGTACGCTTCAACACTAGGTGATCTGGATAAGCAGCGTTACCTTGCTTTTGTTAGATCCACCATGAGAGTGAAGCCAGATCTCCTCTCTTTACCACCTACTAGAGGATCTGCCCGACAGCACTCATACAGAGTCTATTTCCAAGTGCAGGAATGGCTGGGCAACAAGTTGGAAGCAACGAATTGGGGCTGGAGTAGGGGAGACGATGACTTCCTCAAACCAATCCCAACTTTGGATCCACCAGCAACACCTGAAATTCTGCAGAATATATTTTGCAGCTGCACCAAAAGCTGCGGTAGTGGTCGATGTGGATGCCGCAGAGCTGGCATCTACTGCTCAACACTCTGCTCCAACTGTTCAGGTTCCTGCACTAACAACCCACCACTTGCTGACGACGGTTCATCTACAGAAGATGATGAAACAGACATGGAACCATGATATTACCCACTCAACACATATGCCATCGCAATGTAAGTTTCATCCTAATCATATGCATGAACTTCATCTATTTATCAATATAAGATTATATGCACCTCACTGTATTCTGATTTTGAATTTTCAGTTTGACTGTGGATGATGAGCAGACACCTGTGAATATTGATGAACCCTTCCCTCTCCCACTCCTTTTGTGAATATTAATTTAACATGGGTTATACTGTACCTTCAGATTAAATATTTTTTGAGTCGCCAAATTTTATTTAGTACGAGTTTTTTGCCATAAAATTGGTTTTAACAATTTATTTGTACTCAGGTTGCTCGAATTTCAAAACAATTTAACATGTGTACCAATCTAATACGAAAGGTGGTAACTTAAGAAGATTTGGGTATACGATCATGCTGTATGAACTGGAACTTTTAATTTTCCTGACTCACAATATTTCCTTAACCTGATGGATTGGGATCGTTTTTTTAGGGCCCGAAAATGAAGACTGAGGAAGAAAAGAAGGCTGAGAAACAGCGTCCTCCCACTGAGGCAGAGAGAAGAATCTATATGAAAAATCTATTTGATGAACTAGCAAAAAGTAATAAGGTAGGTGGCATCTGGAATTATTTTTTGCAAGGGGAAGTAGCAATATCCGGTGGGGGATACATAAATGGATTACGTCCCACAAAATATTTAGATTTCGTTCTGAAAATGGTGAAAGTGAGAAGTAGAGCTTTGTTCTCGATATTAAGGAGTTTCTGCAGTCTCCCATCTGAGTCGTTCAGCTGACTCGTTGTACGAAAAGGCGTTTTTCTAGAGCAAGCAAACCAGAAGTTAACCAGAAGAAGCGATTGAAAACTCACACTAACGTGGCTACACTACACTTTAAATCTTCGTTTAAGCCCAAGTCGAATACTAACGTGTAATGTAGTCTTTCATAATGGAAGACGTATTAAATTATCAGCAACTTTATCTATGGGTTCAACTTATTTACTAGAAATAGATATGGTACTGGAAGGGTACTTGTTAAGGCAGCATCGAAATTCGCTATAGGTTAGGAAAACTCATTGGGGAACTTCAGAATTTCAGGAAAGGGAATGAGGAAGGCAGAACATACTCCACAACAGAGCTGCAACACCTCCCATTTGCTGGTAGCATTTTAGTCGTACATGCATTTGGAGGCTGTGACACAACCTCCACAATTTTCAGAAAAGGGAAGCTGACGATTGCCAAGCTCTTAATGAAGAATCCCTCACTGCAGAATGTCTGTGAAACTTTTTATTCCCCCACTTCCACGCAGGATGGGGTAGCGCGTGCCGGGGAAACAATGTTCCTAGCCTTGTACGCTTCAACACTAGGTGATCTGGATAAGCAGCGTTACCTTGCTTTTGTTAGATCCACCATGAGAGTGAAGCCAGATCTCCTCTCTTTACCACCTACTAGAGGATCTGCCCGACAGCACTCATACAGAGTCTATTTCCAAGTGCAGGAATGGCTGGGCAACAAGTTGGAAGCAACGAATTGGGGCTGGAGTAGGGGAGACGATGACTTCCTCAAACCAATCCCAACTTTGGATCCACCAGCAACACCTGAAATTCTGCAGAATATATTTTGCAGCTGCACCAAAAGCTGCGGTAGTGGTCGATGTGGATGCCGCAGAGCTGGCATCTACTGCTCAACACTCTGCTCCAACTGTTCAGGTTCCTGCACTAACAACCCACCACTTGCTGACGACGGTTCATCTACAGAAGATGATGAAACAGACATGGAACCATGATATTACCCACTCAACACATATGCCATCGCAATGTAAGTTTCATCCTAATCATATGCATGAACTTCATCTATTTATCAATATAAGATTATATGCACCTCACTGTATTCTGATTTTGAATTTTCAGTTTGACTGTGGATGATGAGCAGACACCTGTGAATATTGATGAACCCTTCCCTCTCCCACTCCTTTTGTGAATATTAATTTAACATGGGTTATACTGTACCTTCAGATTAAATATTTTTTGAGTCGCCAAATTTTATTTAGTACGAGTTTTTTGCCATAAAATTGGTTTTAACAATTTATTTGTACTCAGGTTGCTCGAATTTCAAAACAATTTAACATGTGTACCAATCTAATACGAAAGGTGGTAACTTAAGAAGATTTGGGTATACGATCATGCTGTATGAACTGGAACTTTTAATTTTCCTGACTCACAATATTTCCTTAACCTGATGGATTGGGATCGTTTTTTTAGGGCCCGAAAATGAAGACTGAGGAAGAAAAGAAGGCTGAGAAACAGCGTCCTCCCACTGAGGCAGAGAGAAGAATCTATATGAAAAATCTATTTGATGAACTAGCAAAAAGTAATAAGGTAGGTGGCATCTGGAATTATTTTTTGCAAGGGGAAGTAGCAATATCCGGTGGGGGATACATAAATGGATTACGTCCCACAAAATATTTAGATTTCGTTCTGAAAATGGTGAAAGTGAGAAGTAGAGCTTTGTTCTCGATATTAAGGAGTTTCTGCAGTCTCCCATCTGAGTCGTTCAGCTGACTCGTTGTACGAAAAGGCGTTTTTCTAGAGCAAGCAAACCAGAAGTTAACCAGAAGAAGCGATTGAAAACTCACACTAACGTGGCTACACTACACTTTAAATCTTCGTTTAAGCCCAAGTCGAATACTAACGTGTAATGTAGTCTTTCATAATGGAAGACGTATTAAATTATCAGCAACTTTATCTATGGGTTCAACTTATTTACTAGAAATAGATATGGTACTGGAAGGGTACTTGTTAAGGCAGCATCGAAATTCGCTATAGGTTAGGAAAACTCATTGGGGAACTTCAGAATTTCAGGAAAGGGAATGAGGAAGGCAGAACATACTCCACAACAGAGCTGCAACACCTCCCATTTGCTGGTAGCATTTTAGTCGTACATGCATTTGGAGGCTGTGACACAACCTCCACAATTTTCAGAAAAGGGAAGCTGACGATTGCCAAGCTCTTAATGAAGAATCCCTCACTGCAGAATGTCTGTGAAACTTTTTATTCCCCCACTTCCACGCAGGATGGGGTAGCGCGTGCCGGGGAAACAATGTTCCTAGCCTTGTACGCTTCAACACTAGGTGATCTGGATAAGCAGCGTTACCTTGCTTTTGTTAGATCCACCATGAGAGTGAAGCCAGATCTCCTCTCTTTACCACCTACTAGAGGATCTGCCCGACAGCACTCATACAGAGTCTATTTCCAAGTGCAGGAATGGCTGGGCAACAAGTTGGAAGCAACGAATTGGGGCTGGAGTAGGGGAGACGATGACTTCCTCAAACCAATCCCAACTTTGGATCCACCAGCAACACCTGAAATTCTGCAGAATATATTTTGCAGCTGCACCAAAAGCTGCGGTAGTGGTCGATGTGGATGCCGCAGAGCTGGCATCTACTGCTCAACACTCTGCTCCAACTGTTCAGGTTCCTGCACTAACAACCCACCACTTGCTGACGACGGTTCATCTACAGAAGATGATGAAACAGACATGGAACCATGATATTACCCACTCAACACATATGCCATCGCAATGTAAGTTTCATCCTAATCATATGCATGAACTTCATCTATTTATCAATATAAGATTATATGCACCTCACTGTATTCTGATTTTGAATTTTCAGTTTGACTGTGGATGATGAGCAGACACCTGTGAATATTGATGAACCCTTCCCTCTCCCACTCCTTTTGTGAATATTAATTTAACATGGGTTATACTGTACCTTCAGATTAAATATTTTTTGAGTCGCCAAATTTTATTTAGTACGAGTTTTTTGCCATAAAATTGGTTTTAACAATTTATTTGTACTCAGGTTGCTCGAATTTCAAAACAATTTAACATGTGTACCAATCTAATACGAAAGGTGGTAACTTAAGAAGATTTGGGTATACGATCATGCTGTATGAACTGGAACTTTTAATTTTCCTGACTCACAATATTTCCTTAACCTGATGGATTGGGATCGTTTTTTTAGGGCCCGAAAATGAAGACTGAGGAAGAAAAGAAGGCTGAGAAACAGCGTCCTCCCACTGAGGCAGAGAGAAGAATCTATATGAAAAATCTATTTGATGAACTAGCAAAAAGTAATAAGGTAGGTGGCATCTGGAATTATTTTTTGCAAGGGGAAGTAGCAATATCCGGTGGGGGATACATAAATGGATTACGTCCCACAAAATATTTAGATTTCGTTCTGAAAATGGTGAAAGTGAGAAGTAGAGCTTTGTTCTCGATATTAAGGAGTTTCTGCAGTCTCCCATCTGAGTCGTTCAGCTGACTCGTTGTACGAAAAGGCGTTTTTCTAGAGCAAGCAAACCAGAAGTTAACCAGAAGAAGCGATTGAAAACTCACACTAACGTGGCTACACTACACTTTAAATCTTCGTTTAAGCCCAAGTCGAATACTAACGTGTAATGTAGTCTTTCATAATGGAAGACGTATTAAATTATCAGCAACTTTATCTATGGGTTCAACTTATTTACTAGAAATAGATATGGTACTGGAAGGGTACTTGTTAAGGCAGCATCGAAATTCGCTATAGGTTAGGAAAACTCATTGGGGAACTTCAGAATTTCAGGAAAGGGAATGAGGAAGGCAGAACATACTCCACAACAGAGCTGCAACACCTCCCATTTGCTGGTAGCATTTTAGTCGTACATGCATTTGGAGGCTGTGACACAACCTCCACAATTTTCAGAAAAGGGAAGCTGACGATTGCCAAGCTCTTAATGAAGAATCCCTCACTGCAGAATGTCTGTGAAACTTTTTATTCCCCCACTTCCACGCAGGATGGGGTAGCGCGTGCCGGGGAAACAATGTTCCTAGCCTTGTACGCTTCAACACTAGGTGATCTGGATAAGCAGCGTTACCTTGCTTTTGTTAGATCCACCATGAGAGTGAAGCCAGATCTCCTCTCTTTACCACCTACTAGAGGATCTGCCCGACAGCACTCATACAGAGTCTATTTCCAAGTGCAGGAATGGCTGGGCAACAAGTTGGAAGCAACGAATTGGGGCTGGAGTAGGGGAGACGATGACTTCCTCAAACCAATCCCAACTTTGGATCCACCAGCAACACCTGAAATTCTGCAGAATATATTTTGCAGCTGCACCAAAAGCTGCGGTAGTGGTCGATGTGGATGCCGCAGAGCTGGCATCTACTGCTCAACACTCTGCTCCAACTGTTCAGGTTCCTGCACTAACAACCCACCACTTGCTGACGACGGTTCATCTACAGAAGATGATGAAACAGACATGGAACCATGATATTACCCACTCAACACATATGCCATCGCAATGTAAGTTTCATCCTAATCATATGCATGAACTTCATCTATTTATCAATATAAGATTATATGCACCTCACTGTATTCTGATTTTGAATTTTCAGTTTGACTGTGGATGATGAGCAGACACCTGTGAATATTGATGAACCCTTCCCTCTCCCACTCCTTTTGTGAATATTAATTTAACATGGGTTATACTGTACCTTCAGATTAAATATTTTTTGAGTCGCCAAATTTTATTTAGTACGAGTTTTTTGCCATAAAATTGGTTTTAACAATTTATTTGTACTCAGGTTGCTCGAATTTCAAAACAATTTAACATGTGTACCAATCTAATACGAAAGGTGGTAACTTAAGAAGATTTGGGTATACGATCATGCTGTATGAACTGGAACTTTTAATTTTCCTGACTCACAATATTTCCTTAACCTGATGGATTGGGATCGTTTTTTTAGGGCCCGAAAATGAAGACTGAGGAAGAAAAGAAGGCTGAGAAACAGCGTCCTCCCACTGAGGCAGAGAGAAGAATCTATATGAAAAATCTATTTGATGAACTAGCAAAAAGTAATAAGGTAGGTGGCATCTGGAATTATTTTTTGCAAGGGGAAGTAGCAATATCCGGTGGGGGATACATAAATGGATTACGTCCCACAAAATATTTAGATTTCGTTCTGAAAATGGTGAAAGTGAGAAGTAGAGCTTTGTTCTCGATATTAAGGAGTTTCTGCAGTCTCCCATCTGAGTCGTTCAGCTGACTCGTTGTACGAAAAGGCGTTTTTCTAGAGCAAGCAAACCAGAAGTTAACCAGAAGAAGCGATTGAAAACTCACACTAACGTGGCTACACTACACTTTAAATCTTCGTTTAAGCCCAAGTCGAATACTAACGTGTAATGTAGTCTTTCATAATGGAAGACGTATTAAATTATCAGCAACTTTATCTATGGGTTCAACTTATTTACTAGAAATAGATATGGTACTGGAAGGGTACTTGTTAAGGCAGCATCGAAATTCGCTATAGGTTAGGAAAACTCATTGGGGAACTTCAGAATTTCAGGAAAGGGAATGAGGAAGGCAGAACATACTCCACAACAGAGCTGCAACACCTCCCATTTGCTGGTAGCATTTTAGTCGTACATGCATTTGGAGGCTGTGACACAACCTCCACAATTTTCAGAAAAGGGAAGCTGACGATTGCCAAGCTCTTAATGAAGAATCCCTCACTGCAGAATGTCTGTGAAACTTTTTATTCCCCCACTTCCACGCAGGATGGGGTAGCGCGTGCCGGGGAAACAATGTTCCTAGCCTTGTACGCTTCAACACTAGGTGATCTGGATAAGCAGCGTTACCTTGCTTTTGTTAGATCCACCATGAGAGTGAAGCCAGATCTCCTCTCTTTACCACCTACTAGAGGATCTGCCCGACAGCACTCATACAGAGTCTATTTCCAAGTGCAGGAATGGCTGGGCAACAAGTTGGAAGCAACGAATTGGGGCTGGAGTAGGGGAGACGATGACTTCCTCAAACCAATCCCAACTTTGGATCCACCAGCAACACCTGAAATTCTGCAGAATATATTTTGCAGCTGCACCAAAAGCTGCGGTAGTGGTCGATGTGGATGCCGCAGAGCTGGCATCTACTGCTCAACACTCTGCTCCAACTGTTCAGGTTCCTGCACTAACAACCCACCACTTGCTGACGACGGTTCATCTACAGAAGATGATGAAACAGACATGGAACCATGATATTACCCACTCAACACATATGCCATCGCAATGTAAGTTTCATCCTAATCATATGCATGAACTTCATCTATTTATCAATATAAGATTATATGCACCTCACTGTATTCTGATTTTGAATTTTCAGTTTGACTGTGGATGATGAGCAGACACCTGTGAATATTGATGAACCCTTCCCTCTCCCACTCCTTTTGTGAATATTAATTTAACATGGGTTATACTGTACCTTCAGATTAAATATTTTTTGAGTCGCCAAATTTTATTTAGTACGAGTTTTTTGCCATAAAATTGGTTTTAACAATTTATTTGTACTCAGGTTGCTCGAATTTCAAAACAATTTAACATGTGTACCAATCTAATACGAAAGGTGGTAACTTAAGAAGATTTGGGTATACGATCATGCTGTATGAACTGGAACTTTTAATTTTCCTGACTCACAATATTTCCTTAACCTGATGGATTGGGATCGTTTTTTTAGGGCCCGAAAATGAAGACTGAGGAAGAAAAGAAGGCTGAGAAACAGCGTCCTCCCACTGAGGCAGAGAGAAGAATCTATATGAAAAATCTATTTGATGAACTAGCAAAAAGTAATAAGGTAGGTGGCATCTGGAATTATTTTTTGCAAGGGGAAGTAGCAATATCCGGTGGGGGATACATAAATGGATTACGTCCCACAAAATATTTAGATTTCGTTCTGAAAATGGTGAAAGTGAGAAGTAGAGCTTTGTTCTCGATATTAAGGAGTTTCTGCAGTCTCCCATCTGAGTCGTTCAGCTGACTCGTTGTACGAAAAGGCGTTTTTCTAGAGCAAGCAAACCAGAAGTTAACCAGAAGAAGCGATTGAAAACTCACACTAACGTGGCTACACTACACTTTAAATCTTCGTTTAAGCCCAAGTCGAATACTAACGTGTAATGTAGTCTTTCATAATGGAAGACGTATTAAATTATCAGCAACTTTATCTATGGGTTCAACTTATTTACTAGAAATAGATATGGTACTGGAAGGGTACTTGTTAAGGCAGCATCGAAATTCGCTATAGGTTAGGAAAACTCATTGGGGAACTTCAGAATTTCAGGAAAGGGAATGAGGAAGGCAGAACATACTCCACAACAGAGCTGCAACACCTCCCATTTGCTGGTAGCATTTTAGTCGTACATGCATTTGGAGGCTGTGACACAACCTCCACAATTTTCAGAAAAGGGAAGCTGACGATTGCCAAGCTCTTAATGAAGAATCCCTCACTGCAGAATGTCTGTGAAACTTTTTATTCCCCCACTTCCACGCAGGATGGGGTAGCGCGTGCCGGGGAAACAATGTTCCTAGCCTTGTACGCTTCAACACTAGGTGATCTGGATAAGCAGCGTTACCTTGCTTTTGTTAGATCCACCATGAGAGTGAAGCCAGATCTCCTCTCTTTACCACCTACTAGAGGATCTGCCCGACAGCACTCATACAGAGTCTATTTCCAAGTGCAGGAATGGCTGGGCAACAAGTTGGAAGCAACGAATTGGGGCTGGAGTAGGGGAGACGATGACTTCCTCAAACCAATCCCAACTTTGGATCCACCAGCAACACCTGAAATTCTGCAGAATATATTTTGCAGCTGCACCAAAAGCTGCGGTAGTGGTCGATGTGGATGCCGCAGAGCTGGCATCTACTGCTCAACACTCTGCTCCAACTGTTCAGGTTCCTGCACTAACAACCCACCACTTGCTGACGACGGTTCATCTACAGAAGATGATGAAACAGACATGGAACCATGATATTACCCACTCAACACATATGCCATCGCAATGTAAGTTTCATCCTAATCATATGCATGAACTTCATCTATTTATCAATATAAGATTATATGCACCTCACTGTATTCTGATTTTGAATTTTCAGTTTGACTGTGGATGATGAGCAGACACCTGTGAATATTGATGAACCCTTCCCTCTCCCACTCCTTTTGTGAATATTAATTTAACATGGGTTATACTGTACCTTCAGATTAAATATTTTTTGGTGAAACACAGCTCATTTTTTTTAGTTCCTTTTTTTCTTTTCTTTTTTAGAGCCACTGTTTTATATACATATAATATTCACTGATAATTTACAGTGAGTTGGTAAGGGTGCTGAAAATGTGTTATGATGTATTAGAAGTCTTTTAATTTTCCTGACTCACAATATTTCCTTAACTGAAACAGCGTCCTCCCACTGAGGCCTAGAAAAGGCCTCATACAAATGATTTATGCGTAAAAAGAGCATAAAGGCCTTTTTGCTGATTTTTTGAAATGATACCTACTTTTCAACGCGCTCTAGCGGCGGAACGCCTAATCGTAGAGAATGAAGTCAGGAGTGCAAATTGTAGGAAATTTTATGCACTTTATTTCTGGTAATAGTAAACAAGTCGCTAGAACGCTTACTTTTCGAGTTATAGGCAAAAAACCGAAAAAAAAGTCGAAAAAAAGGAGAAAAACACCCCCCCCCCCCCCTCCTCGAGCTCACCCCCCATACTAGGGGACTTTTGAGATAAGATTTACGACGTGTGAAGGAAGAGCTTGGTGAAGAAATTTCTTTACTATGAATTTTTTCTCCTATTTTCTCTAATTTGACTGGGCTATCAGCTGATCATATAATTCCAATGGAATACTGTCTTCCCAAAATCGAGTTTATTATAACTTCTGTATCCTATTGGGCTTTGAAGCGTAGGTAGGTAATCACCTACTTCAGTTATCTTAATTTATTAAATTATTGATTATTAAATACTTAGGAATTACTCTTTATTAAATTATTATTTCTATGCCAACAACAGAAGGTTAATTACTTCCGAGTCTACCAAGGTCGGAACGTTGTAGCTAATTTTCTAAGAAAATTAAGCTGTTGCAATGAATCCAAAATTTCCTTCGTGGAAATTTGTTTTGCAATTCCTTAAGCTTAATGCTTTTTGATATGTGTATGTAGAGTTTGATCTAAAAGTTCTGGTTCTTTTCAATTTACGTGCAAACAGAGGGAGTTGAAGCTCTTCTTGGTGGTCTAAGCGTTACTCTTTCTGAGTCACCTGTTTATTTTATATTGCTGTAATATTCTCCGTTCTCGTGTTATTCTGATCAGCTTCGGAACCACCGAGGCTAATTTCTTTCCTAATCGACTCACGTTGCTGAAATTTAATGGAGCTCGTTCGGGACACCTCAAAAACAATATTGCGAGATTCGGAGGATCATTGAGTAGCTGATGGGGCTATGAGGCTAATTTCTTTCCTTTTCAACCTGCCGTTTTACTAGGTTTTTTATTTTGACATTTTTAGAAAATGTTTCAACATTCATCTACTATACCGTAAAATTGTGGGGTCCTGAGCTGTAAAGGTCTGAACCCTTTTGGGAGGCACGGTGCGCAAGTTTGATCATTTACGAGATACATATGGGGCTTAATAATAACTATAGACCAATGATCTGCATAAAAGGGCTGTCTAATATAGAAATAATAAACCTTTGTGTAATAATTTGCAGCGTTTTTAAAAATTTTCAATCCCTTTGAAAAAAAAAGTAATAATTACCAAAGATATTTACTTTACCTTCGTTTTTAACAGGTAGGTATTTCCAGCACAGATTACAGAGGAGAAAAACATCAAAAATCTAATTTCGTCCCTGTTGAAATAAAAATTCAAATTTCGTCTCTGTTATCTAGGTGTCCAGCAGGACTCCTTCTTCTAGTACGTGTCCTCTAAGAAATTTCTTGCTGAATCCAAATATGGCTGTCAAATGTTTCTTATAATGAAAACACTTCATTTTTAAATGCATTCTTTCTTTTTTTCACGATGATTTTTTTTTTTTTTTTTTTTTTTTTTTTTTAATTTTATAGCTAATAGAATTGTTTTTATTGCAGTAATTCCTCTGTTGAGCACTCACCATTTTCACTGACAGTTCATTCAATTATGGTAAAAACTTTCAATAAATAAGCGTTTTCAATAACAAGTAGGACACATACACATACAGACACAGACACAGTTAAAATTTGGAGACATCAAACGGTTGCCATTCGAAACTCATTATTCGCTCTTTCATTCGTGCTCTTCCAGAGATGATATTACAAACGTTAACGTGATTCTGTCAAATTTCAAGTCTCTTGGCGTTAAAAATTTGAAATACACAGCTACCAAGGGGAAAATCAAACTCTCGCCTGACACTATTGATGATTATAGAACGCTCATAAAGTACTTAAATACACATCATGCACAATATCACATCACCGGGTTGTGATTCGAGGTCTACATCATTCGCCCGATGTAGAGACTATGAAATCTGAGCTCCGTGACTTAGGATATGAACCATTACAGATGCTCCCTGTGTTGCATCCCGCTACGAAAAACCCTTTACCCCTCTTCTTCGTCGACTTGAAACCAGACCCAAAAAATAAGGAAATTTTCAATTTAACACGTCTCTATGGGGCGGTAGTCAAGGTCGAGCCTCCGAAACCTAAATCATCTATAATTCAATGTAGGCGTTGCCAGGCTTAAAGGCACTCAAAGAATTATTGTACGAAAGTCCCCCGCTGTGTTCGATGTGACGGTAGCCACGCTACAGTGGACTGCGCGCTGCCCACCTCCGCCCCTCCAGTCTGTGTAAATTGTGGTGGCCCCCACACAGCCAATTATAGCGGGTGCCCTTCTCATACCTCTCTTCAAAAATCTAAGCAACCAGTTCGTCACACTACTCCTCAGCAGGTTCCCTCGAGCCCTAGCAATCCACCTCATACTCAACCAGGTACTCTACTGAATTGGAACTCTCCCAGGCCAACCTACGCCAAGATTCTCACATCTAGAACTCAGACAAATTTACCTATTCCTCCAGCTCCCTCTTCACATAATCATCAGGCTATGCTATGCTTTCTCCAGCCCAGTCTGATAGTGCGCTAAACTCACTCATGCTCAAAATCGATGCACTTCTAGCAACGCTGCAACCTCTCCTACAAATGTTGGCACAAATACTCCCCAAACTTCTTGGTACCAATGGCCCCTAAGCAAGCTCGCTTACCCATTAAAATATGCACGTGGAATCCCCGCAGCATTATCGGCAAAACAGCTGAACTTGAAGTGTTCCTTAACAGTCATCATATCGATGTCTTACTAGCCTCTGAAACAAAACTTTTCTCGGATAGATTCCTATTCATCAAAGGCTACAAATGTTATCGTTCTGATCATCCGGATAACGCTCACAAAGGTGGCGCAGCTGTACTCATCAGAGGGGACATACCCCACGAGGAAGTACTTCCCATCAGAGAATCCAATATGCAGGCAGCCAGAGTGCAATTAACTGTCAACAATAGTAACTTCCAAATGGCTGCATTCTATTCAGCCGGTTCAAACTCACTTCTTCCCAGCGACAGCGGTCTCTGGTTCACGAACTCGGCCCTCGATTTATAATCGGCAGTGATTTTAATGCTAAGCATGGATTCTTCGGCTCGCATGCACCAAATCCCAGAGGCCACACGCTCGCCAACTCCTGCAGAAAGCTGGGACTTGACCCCTTCTTCACAACCGACCCAACTTTCTATTCAGATAGCGGGCACTCACCTGATGTTTTGGATTACTATCTTGTCAAAAACATCCCGCACCAAATTTCTCCCCCGGAGGTGCTCCCAGAGTTGTCATCTGACCACCTACCAGTCCTTATCACTCTAAATGGCATAAACAGTACTCCCCCTTACCAACCTGAATTAAACCACCACCGAGTAAACTGGTCAGTTTACACAACAACTTTGGACCTGGTCACTAACCTAAATATACCTCTCAAATCGCCGCAGGACATTGACCAGGCTGTTATCACCCTCCAGAATAACATCCAAGTTCGCATCTCAAATTGCACAAAAGCCGTTCACCACGCCTCGTTTCTCTGATCCTTCTGACGGTATCAAAAACCTAGTACTTCAGAAACGTCGTGCCCGAGAACTATGGCAGACAACTAACCTCCGTACCCACAAAACACTGTATAACAGGTCCTCCGAGCAACTTAAATTTGCCCTTCAGAAACAAGAAGCTCTCAGAAAGGAACAGGAGATTCTCACTCTCGACAACCGTGACTGCTCGCTGTGGCGAAAAACGAAGCTTTTGACTAGACAACGTGATGTAATACCACCGCTACGTTCAGATAATAGTTGGGTTCCTAACTCACTGGGCAAAGCTGAACTATTTGCTGAGGCTCTCCAAAAAAAATTCACTCCCCATCCTGAAGGTCTGCCTTCTCATAACGAACTTGTCGTAGAAACATTACTGGAACCACTGCAACTTTCGCCCTTTCGACAGTTTTTCTCACCAAAAGAAGTAGCCAATGCCATTAATCACCTTCGGAAGAAGAAAGCGCCAGGTTTTGACAATATCAACAAACAACATCTCTCACACTTTCCCCACAAAACGCTGGTTTATATGACCCAAATTTTCAACGCCATCCTACGGGTAGGTTATTTTCCAAAGGCGTGGAAGACAGCTAAAATCATCATGCTTCATAAGAAAGGCAAACGATCTGATGACGTGGCAAGCTATCGACCTATAAGCTTGCTGTCGATCCTTTCAAAACTGTTCGAGAGACTTATTTTTCCCCATATTTTGCGTCAAGTGGAGCACCTTCTTCCAACAACTCAGTTTGGTTTCCGCAATCTCCACTCCTGCGAATGGCAACTTCTCGATCATAATCCTAAATGGGGTTCTCGATCATATCCTAGCAGCCTATGAGGAGAAATCGTTTGCTCTGGGCATGTTCCTCGACAAAGCTTTTGATAAACTGTGGCCTGATAGTTTGATGGCAAAGCTGAAGCCTCACGTTACTGACACTTACTATAGACTGATACAATCCTTCCTTCATGACCGTCATTTTAATGTATGTATCAATGGTGTAGAGTCAAGGAAGTACCCTATTCTACCTGGCGTCCCTCAAGGAAGCGTACTAGGGCCACTGCTCTTCATATTTTATATGCACGACCTTCCTGCCCCAGATTCCTCGTCTAATGGGACGGCTGTTTTGGCACAATTCGCCGACGATACAGCAGTTGTGGTGAGAAAAACCTCCTGCGAGCGGGCTGGCCAGACACTTCAGCACATATCCGATAGGATCACTGCTTGGTCACTTAAGTGGAAAGTACAACTTAATGCCTCCAAATCTGTCATCGTTCCATTCACCTATCGCAGGAACTACCAACCTCCCACCATCAACCTATGCGGCACGCAACTTCCCATCGACTCCAAAGTGACTTACCTCGGCCTCACACTCGACCAGCGCCTTACCTGGAACGCCCACATTACATCTCTAACCGGGAAGATTAGAGCTCGTATTCGTCAACTCAAGTCACTTCTAAGCCGCCCAAAGCTATCTACCCATATTAAGCTTCTAATGTATAAGGTGCTCATCCGACCCATCTGGCTGTATGGCGTGGGCCTCTGGTGCTCCGCGTCACGAACTCAGATTGGTCGTATACAGGTCCTACAGAACCGTGTACTAAGACTAATATGCAACGCCCCGTGGTATATCCGAAACGAAGAGCTACATAAGGACTTGAAACTTCCTACAGTCCACGACACACTTATCGCCACAATCATCAAATGTACCTAAAGGCACCTGTCCACCCAAATCCTCTGGTAAATTTTATTCCCATGCTCCACCTTTCTTCTCGATCTGCTCGCCGCCTCAAAAGAAAACACCATTCGAACAACGCTGATGGCTTTAACTGACATTTGTGAATCTCATACATCTATATTCTAATTTATTTATTCGTCTGTTGTTCATATTAATTTTCTTAAATATTATTTTCTGTGCACACTTACGTAATGATAGGAGTTTATCTCCACATATAAAGCCTATATATAAGAGCTACATACTAACTAGCTCTTTCTTTCTATTTTTGTGCAAGTGAATCACTTTTAGTGCTATAAGTCTTTGTTATCCTACTATATAGATCTTGTTGAATAAAAAAAAATAAATAAATAAAATAATCCAGAGATCTCTAGTTCTAATATTCCCAAATTGGTATGAAACTCTAGTATTCTTTTTGAATCATCAGTATAATTATATATTATGTATATATAAATATATATATAATTTTTTTAATAAAAACTTCATTTTATGGTGAAAATGCTCAACTTTTGTTTCCAGAGGTCAACCAACAGAGAACCCAGGAGCCTCCCAAAAAAGGAGGGTGTCTAAAAGAAGATGAAGGTGTTGTGTATGGAGGTAATTTGAACCTGTAACTTCCCAGTTTTAATTTGGAAAATTTAATAAATAGAAAGCATGTGTATCATTAAATACTTCTCTTTTAATATACCTAACCTAAACTTCACACATTAACCATGGGTTAGGTAATAGGTGGTGGAGGTAGGTAGGTAGTGATTCCAGTCATAACACTGAGCATGATAAAAATGTTACATTTTACCGCAATCTATTCAGAATTTTCAAATGATATCCCTGAAATCTATTATTTAGTAGTTGTCATGCAAGATGTTGTCATATACCATACAGATACATATCACTAAGCTTGATGGAGTATTTCATGTTTATTATTGTATTTTATTACGTTTAAAATGAAAACGGTGAGTGGATATTATTAAAATTTTAATTAGTTACCAGACGAGTGTTTTTCAAGATATTGGCTTTTTCATGTTGCTCCTTCGTTTTTGTTCGTAACAAATATTGGGGTTATTCCTTTTTATCTCAATCTGTTCGTTAGTTCAACCTACATTGCAATATTTCTAAGGATTTTTTAACAATAGCCGAAAATTTAATTATTTAGAGATACAACTTAAAAAGTTGTCTATTGGTATAAATTAGGTACTGTTATAGTATAACTACACCGGGGTCCGGGGTCCGGGGGGCTTGCCCCCCGGCTGGACGTGGAGGCGAGCGAAGCGAGCCGGAGCGGCTAGTAACTAAGAAGACTATTTAGATTTCATTCTTCCCATGAGTTGGGAGTGAGAAGCCTGAAAACTTCGTTGTTTTCCCGCTCATTTGGGATTTGTTTGTGGTCCGCTGATTCCAATTACGGAAGCTTATCTTTGTTGTTCTGTTGCGATTTAGAGTGAAAATGTTCGAATTTCACCTAGGGAGTAGGTACCTACTTTTGGTAATAATTGTACCTACTTGAATGAGGGCTATTCAAAAGAAAAAACACAAACGGTGGGTACAGCTTTCGTACAAGTTGGTACTCAACCACGAGGGACATTTTATGTCGTTGCGCCCCCTTTCGCACCCACACCACGTACCTCGTACTTAATTTTTTTGTTTAAAAATTTTTGTTTTAAAATAATAAATGAGAAACTCAAAATTACAATACATTCAACCGTGGTTCAACCGTTTCTCGAAAACACGAAACAACATTTACAACGCTTACGTAGCTACAGCTTCGCATTTATTTGTCGTACTCGTACGCAGTTTTTTGCGCAAACGATATTCACGCATCAGCTCCTTGGCTGATTTGGGAAGTTTCCGTTTCGTCGATGGTCCATTGGATGATTGTTGATGCTCCATGTAATGTTTCGTCGTAACAGGTGGTGCCTTATACACAGCTTCTTATATACACACTCACGAGTGCACTTCATAAAAATTTTGTTAAACATAAACACAGTCCGAGAGACTCTTTTGAAAATGTTATATGCTTTATGTTCCTGGGTCAACTTTAATCTCTTGCCCGCAATCTGGACAGGGTACATTTAGTTGCCCGCAATCTGGACAGATTTTTCCTTGACCGCAATCTGGACTGCCCGCAATCAGGACACAATCGATCGTTTAACCACTACACCTGTTATCAAGCATAAGGTGATAACCATCGAACATGCCCCCATTCATGTAAAACCATATCGCCTTCCGCAAGCCTATCGAGAAGAAATCGAACGCCAGGTTCAAGTTATGCAGGAACAGAATATTATCGAACCGACAACAAGCCCTTATAATTTCCCATTATTGGTGGTCCCCAAAAAGCAAGATAACTTAGGTCAGCAGTTCTTTAGAATAGCCGTTGATTTTCGGAAATTAAATGATTTTAAAATAGGAGAACCCTTTCCAATTGGAAATATACAGGATATTTTGGATGCCGTTTCAAATATTCGGTACTATTTGGTTATCGATTTGGCAGCTGCATTCAATCAAATTGAGGTAGATGAAAAGGACAGGCATAAATTAAGCTTTAGTACACAAAATCAACATTGGCAATTTCGCACCATGCCTTTTGGGTTAAAAAACGCACCATCAACTATGGCCAAGGTCATGGCACAGGTCATTACGGGTGTCCATGGGCTGAGGGGATACGCATATTTGGATGACATCATTTTATACAGTCCGTATTTATTGGGTCATGTCAAGGACTTAAAATTACTTTTTTCGCGATTACTACCGTTCAACCTAAAGGCAAACCCAAGTAAGTGTTCGTATTTCATGCCTGAGTGACGTATTTAGGGCACAAGATTACTCGGAATGGTGTATTACCGGATGACAATAAACTTGCGTTACTAACTCGTATGTCACCCCCAAAGAATTTAAAAGGAGTCAAGTCATTTGTGGCTTTTTGTTCCTATTATCGGAAATTCGTTAGAGATTTTGCTAAGATAGCCCAACCATTAGTCAAATTAACAAAAAAGGATGCTAAGTACGAATGGGGAAGTGAATAGCAAGATGCATTTGAAAAATTAAAAAAACTCCTCATAGAGCCCCCTCTCTTGAAATATCCGGACTTCACGAAGACTTTTTACTTGTTCACCGATGCCTCCCTTTATGCTGTCGGAGCAGTACTATCGCAAGACTCAGTTGAAGGATATAAAGTCCCACTGCCTTTTGCCTCTAAAATGTTGACAGAAGCACAGACTAGATGGTCTACTATAGACCGTGAATGCTATGCCATTTATTGGGCAATTGAACATTATCACTGTTATTTGTATGGCCAACATTTAAAAATTTTGACAGACCATAAACCGCTGTGCTGGCTGTTTAGTGTGAAGGATCCAAACTCGAGATTGTTCCAATGGAGGTCCGAGATTGCAGAATACGATTATGAAATCTTATACAAAGCCGGATCGGAGAACCCTGCTGATTTTTTTAGTCGACTCACACCGGAACAACTTCCAAAACAACCTTTAGACTCGCATTCCGCTGAGTCGGCTGCTCAGTTAGCTAATACCCCTGAGACCGCGAAACTTGTTTATACCCAACAACAAGTCCCAGGCCGCGGCTTCATGAAATGCAACTGGACCATAGTCTTCCAGATCCCCAGTTGTAGAAGTCCTGTCGGAGCCTGGAGGCTGTGTCGCCCACCATAACCACGGGCCGTTTGTGTCAGAATTTCTGGTCATTGCCCGTGGCTAATGGCGCCTCTCCGCCCTCTTGTTGTTTTGGCCTTCGAGTCCTCGGCGACCTCATGAAAGGCAACTGTACTATGATGCCATATGCTGGTGTGTGGGCATATTGACAAGTCGCCGGAACTCGGTTAGTACCACGGCTGTTGTAGTACAAATGCATCATCTTGGGGGATGTTCTGTGAGTCGTAACTTACATTGTACCATGTAGGACTCACATTTCCCTGCCTCACACTCTGGCTGACCCGGAAGTAGTCATACAAATTAGGGAGTGTGACGGTTCCTGGCGAGGGGTTGCCCTGAGTCAGAAAAATCTGTAATTGATCCTTTCGGAGCCTCCCGGCGCCAATTTGTGAATCCAATTTGTGAATTCGGTCGCTAACGTACGTGCGTGCGTCGTGGCACATTACCGTCATTCCGTCTGTTGAGTTTCTTTTTTATTTTTACATGCCTTAAGCGTGTTTGCCGTTCTAATTTTTATGCAGTTAAATAATTAATTGATTTGGTATTTCATTAAACCTGATTAGCTTTGTTAGTCGATGTAAGTTACAACGACTTAGAAATATTTTCATTGGCCTAGAAGAGCACCTGGTTAGTTGCATCTCGTCAAGCTCGATGAGTACCAAGTAATTATTGTGATAGATTCAAATGGGATTTTTTTTTTTTTTTTTTTTTTTTCAGTGGAATTCGTGTTTTTGTTAAAATCTTTCTGGCTGTACCGCTGTGTAAAATGGGATTCTGTCTGTCAGTTACATGTTATCAATTCGTCGTGTATTCTGCGTTTTTCTGATATTACGTTGGTCGGGATACCTTGCATTGCTGTTCGTTTCGCAATTTTTCCATAGGTAATTTGTATTCCTATTCGACCATTCTGTCCTTTATTGGTTCTAATGTATGGCTACGAAATCGTAGTTTTTAATTAATTAATTTATTGTTAGCATTTTTAGACATTGGGTTTTACCTGCAATTCTAGCTGTGGTTTGTTTATTAAATTCTCTGCCTTCAACATTTGCATGGCTAATGCCTCACTGACTCCCCTCAGTTCGCGTCGGGGGATCGACCGGGAGTGTCCGTTCGTTCAATAGTGTGGCCGAGAGGTACAGGGATCGTTACCCGGCACCTCCACCAATTGTAAGACAGATTTTTGTGTTAAAATCACTATAAGTGTTCAGCACTCTAATTCGCCTACTTTATTACCCCGAATTCTCACTTATCATAACCCAAACCTTTGTGAAGATATCACTAGGAATTAAGGAATAAATCAATAGGTAGATATTGACATTTCTGTACATTAATGATTTATTATAAGTATGATCGCAAATAAATATCCTATCCTACACCAGGACCTTACATAGATAGTTATTTACTAACTGACCTTATTATATCCGTCGGGAGTTGAAGTAAGATGAGTTCAGGTAGTCCTGCCGCAGATAATGTTGACTGGAAGGGTGGCTAGTCCGTTTCCCAAAACTTTGGCAGCAATACGACTAGAACGGACTTCTGTTTTCTGGAAGGATTCACCAAATTTCCGAATTCGTCTTCTTTTGTTCTCCACTCTCGCGAGAGGTACTTTGGCGAGAGTCTTACACGAAAACTTTCAGACTGGTTACGGCCGCGATCACAAGTTGTAAGCTGCTTTTGAACTGGTGTTAATTACTTGATCACTCGGGGGTAGAATGAATTTCCTTTCTTCATTTCCAAATCTTCTCGACGCATCCTGTGCGCATGCTCAGTGACAGGTAGGCGGTTGAACTATCTCGAAAGATGCCATTGATTTCCGTTTCCATGGCAGCGGCGAATCGAAGTCGTCCAAAGTCATGGTACCGCCTAGAGGAAGGCGTTTACCCATTTTAGGGGAACCAATCACTGTTGTTCCAATGTTGGTAGAGAAGGGGCTGGAAAATCGCAGCGTCAATTTTCTTCCGCGGCGCGTGTTCTGCGCCGTCAGCTTTCCCCGTCTTTGAAGTTTCAGGAAATCTGATCGTTTTTGGCAGCTCGCGGGATCGTAAAAACTAGACGATTCCCACGCTTTGGAACCCAGACGTATCAGGTGTACTGTCATCGGATTGGGAGCCAAATCCAGGCTCACAGTGGCTGCATTACAAGACGCCCTTCCTCACCTGCCAAAGGACGCGAAATTTCCTATATCACTAAACCCTGAACAAGACCACAATTTATTGGAGATCATCCACATTACGGTATATTATAGCTCAGGAAATCTTATTTTTCTCTTATATCTTCCGCTTGTCCAACCACCGGTTTTTGATCTTTACCACATAATCCCATTGCCTGCTAAGGTAGATAATAACTACACCTATTCATTTATTAAGCCTGAGTACGAGTACTTTGCTACAAGTACCTCAGGTAGTTTATTTTCCATGCTATCACAGTTTGAATATTCAAATTGTTTCCGAATTGAATCTGATGACAGACTCATTTGCAAAGAACAAAAACCCTTGTTGTCAACGGGTGTTGTAAATTTTTGTGTTGCAACATTGTTTTTTAATTCCGAAGCGGTACCCTCCTTGTGCGATACTCGCCTGTTTGTCCTTCGTACCCCCCTTGTCCAGCTGTTGATAAAGTCAAATCAATGGTTGTACGTTGTACCGTCAGCCGCTACTGTCAATGTCAGGTGTAAAAAGCCTGAGTCGTCAACTAACGGTTTGTTGACGGGCCTGGGTTTGGTAACCTTGTCCGAGGACTGCCTCGCTCAGGGCCCCCACATTGTTATGATTCCCTCTAATATCCCATTCACAGTTTCCACTTCATTCATTCCCGATTTTAATCTAACCTTCTCCAAGAATGAATTAAGTCAAATTATTGCGGCGAACATTTCTAAATGGCCAATACCGGCCCAAATTAAATTAAATTCATTGAAAATTCCGGATTAAAAAATTGCTAGTTTTCGACTGGCGGAAGTCGTAAAACATGCAGATGATATTCGGTTCCGCACTAATTTAACCACCCGAACGGACTATACTATCATTGTTTTAATTGTTCTTGGAGGTATTGTCACGCTTTTAGTGACTCGGAAATTTAGAATGCTATGTTTTGCTAAAAGAACTCCGAACCAAGGTGGTAATGTTACAAATGTCAACTTCACCACACAAGAAGATCAGGTTAGGTTCCTCCAGTCACCAGTGGTCAGAGCGCAACCAAATGTATTAGGAAAATCAGATAAAATCAAAGCCCCTGTAGTGGCTATAGAAAAAATTCAACCGTCACAAGGTAGCTCTAGTCGTTCCCCGACAAAACGTTTATTCTAGCTTGCGAATAGGAAACCAATGAGATGATCGATGATATGTTAAAATGAAAATACATTATGAAACGATTATAATAGTGATTAGGGTGTTTATAATGTGTATAATAATTTAAAATGTTTATATTAGTGATTAGGGTGAATGATTATAAATAAAGAAACGATGATAAATGTTTATGATGATGAAAATAAATGCGATGAGAATAATTACAATGACCAGTAATTGGCTAGGAAGTATAGAAGACCTAATTTGTTTGTTGAATACCATAATTTGTTTATTGAAGACCATGAATTGTTGTTGAAGACCATGAATTGTTGTTGAAGACCGTGATTTGTTGTTGGAGACCATGATGAGAAACATCGATATCGTTCAGTAGAAGACCTTATTTGTTGATTGAAGATCGTTGTGGAGAATATAGTTCAGGAGAACTATAACTGCAGTTAGGTTAAGTTAGGATAAGCTACGATATGTTATGCTAAGCTACGACGTTTAAATGACTTGCGTAACGGATATTATTATATCGGGATTTGGCATTATACCTATATCGTTTCCAATTGTTGAGTATACATGTGTGTTATTTTACATATTATTGTGTGTTTGTTTTACGTGGATCCATGACTTTTTTTTTTAATGATTATTATATGCACACCTCAGGTTAAGTGTTATTTATTATTATTAATGACTGTTATCATTTATTGTTTTGAAACCCGCATTCTATTTTATGGACTTGTGTGACGATGGACTCGATACATTGCCTGTTGGCAATTTATCTTCTCTATGAGGGGAGGTGTCATATTTGCCTCACTTCCTTGGTACCTACAATCGAGACCTAGATTTCTCCGTATTAAACTTTCCAAACATCTCTCGTTAAGAGGTAGACAGTTTTCCCTTTCGGCTATTTCCGAGTCGCGGATGTCGCAAGATGCGCCCGTGTTTAGCCTGAACGATGTTTGTTCAAACAAGGGGAAATCTCTCCTCGGACATTCGTATAAATTAGGAGTAGGGCCAATCTTGAACTCAGTCTGTTTGTCGATCCTCGTCGCACCAGTCCGCAAGGTGAATATCTGTTATTTATGTCATGTAACACCCATACTTCAAGAATTTAATAAAACCCGCTTGTCAGTCAAATTATTAGTACTCTCACACCCTTTATCCTGTCATTCATATGACAACAATTAGAGGACATAGTTAATGACAGCTGCAGATGATGGTGGATGCACCATACCGACAGCCCCAGAGTCTTTGAAAAATTTCCCAGCAATGGCCGGAAGGCGAGGGCTTGCTGTACTTTGTGCTCCTTGGAGTTGGTGGTCACCAGGTGCTGTACGCGAGAAGAAAGTCACTGGATAGTACTAACGAAAAGTAACTACATAGATCACGAAGGATAATAGATTTCTGCCATGGTAGCCTGAAGATAGTTTCAGAAAATAATTAATACACATTAAATTCATCTGGTTTCTGACCTCAGTGAAGGGAATAAGGCATGTAATCCCTTCGGGAAATCCAAGAAGAAACCATAACATTCTAGCACCAGGACCGGTCTTCATTGAATTAATCCTTAAGAATTGGTGAATTTAATTTAGAGTTAACGAATTAATTTAATTATAATAACATATAGAAAAATGAATGTAGTGTTATGCAAAGCACAATAGTCAAGTCGGGAAAATACTCAATATTTTATTCTTGTCCTATTCTCCCTAATTTAGTACAGGGATCCAATTTTTTCTGAATTAATTTTTTTATTGTTGTTAAATGAAAAAATTAATTCAGAAAAAATTGGATCCCTGTACTAAATTAGGGAGAATAGGACAAGAAAGAGTGGCTGATCTGACTCAATTTGCAATCCTTGTAGGAATTCTAGATAATCCCTCTCAATACAGATCAAGAAGCGGATGACGACCGGCTATCGAAAATTGGTGGCAAAAGCTTAGTAACGAAAATATTGAACAAGAATTAAATAAAATCTTAAGTAAGGGAATAGACCAAAATGAAATAATCTTGGCTGAAAAACTGATTTCGGAAGCTGGTTTACAAGCAGGAAAAACAGATAGCTATAAACCTGAGAACTGGCGATTAATTAGCGAAAAATACAAAACTTGGCTAACAGATACAGACATTTTAAGTGAAACAGAGAATGAGGAAGACCAACTGACGGACGGACAGTTAGCAATATTTAACAAAGAAAGAGCCGAAATATTGAAAAAAGTTTTAACACGGATATACTCTAATTTACAAACTTGGGAAGAATACGTGACGGAGCTAAAGGATATAAGGTCGACGCTAATAACAGCTTATAAAGATTTCAAAAGAACATTACCGACAGAGAGAGAGAAATGAAGATCAAAGAAAAAACATTAAAAAATTACCGCATTAACATATCATCGGTCGAAAATAGATTAGATTTGGTATTGCAAGACAAACCCAAGTCTCGGAAAACAACAGAAGTGACAGAAATAAGGCCAAAATTAAGCCTGAGATACTTCAGTGGAGATTCTGCGGAAAAAGGAAGTTCATGGTTTATTCATTTTGAGAAAGTTGCAACGACCCTAGGGTGGTCTGACACCACAAAATTACAGAACCTTCCAATTTATCTATGTGGGGAGGCACAAGCCTTTTGGGACAGAAGAACAACGGTGGCTGAACCACCACAATATTACAATCAGTGGAAAGTAGCATTGACAAAACAGTTTTATGACCCCAACGAAACAGATATTGCTCGCCAAAAACTCATTGATCAAAAGCAAGGCAAAGACGAACTAACCCGCGATTACCTAGAAAAAGTAATAACGTTAAGTTTTCGAGCCGACCCCTCAATGAGTGAACAAGAGAAAATCAGATGGGTTAAAAACGGGATAACAGCGAAACTAATAAAATTAATCGGAACTACCCCAATCAACAGGTTGGATGATCTACGCGATGCAGTTAACCAGGCTGATCAAACGTTAGCGGTACTTGAATCCAGAAGACAAAACGATCAAAAACAAACTATAGAAAAACTTCAAAAACAAGTGAATCAGCAGCAGCTACAAGTAAGTCAAAACCGGAACTTGAATAACTCTTTCCAACAGGAAAGAGAAGAAGACAACAGGACGAAGAAGAAGTTCGTTTCGCGGCCAATCGCGAGGATTCAGAGGGAAAAATAATTACTTAAACTCTACTAGACATGACAAACACTTTTCCACAAAACACCCGAGGAAGAGGAACCATCTAAAGTAGAGGTAGAGGTTTCAGAATCCGCGAAAATGTCCAAGGTAGAGGAAATTTTCAAAACAACTATCCTGGGAATAATTACTCAGAAAATAACAGTTTCTATTGACATCGAAATTCAGGCCAACATAACAATTAACAGAACATGCAGTTCGGGAACAATCCACACGACAGACATTACCGAAACCAAGGATCACCAATTTATAAAAACAACTACACAGCCCAAGGTGGTAATTACCAACAAAATCAAAATTCAAAAAACGGATAAAGGGCGACTATCTGGTGAGTGTCGCCAACTACAATTTAGGCGCGGAAAACGCAGACAAACCGTCAATTAAACGATTCTTTGAAACCAACACTAAAAAGCAGAAAGTAGCAACAATAAACTTGATTATTACAAAAGAAAGCATTAATCAGCCAATAATCAGTGGGACAATATCCGGAAAGCCAGTACTAATCCAACTGGACACGGGAGCAGCAGTTTCTTTAGCCGAAACAACTTTACTAACAGACAAAAATCAAATTTCATTGCGAAAGTGCAATCAAAAACTAAAAGATGTTCAAGGGAACAGCATCCCTCTAAAAGGAATAAGAGCAGCAAAAATTAAATTCGACGGAGCTCAAGAAGAATTCAAACATACATTCTTAGTGACAGACCAGACTCAGAATTCTAAGAATATCCCTGCAACAATATTAGGTACAGATTTCTTATATACGAACAGATGTATGATATGTTACGCCACATAAACCTTCACGATTAAAAAACCCAAATTATTGATCCCATTCCATATGAATTGGGACAAAACACACTATATTCATACTCTAATCTTACAATCGACAAACGAAAAATTAAAAGCGCTTTTCGGACCTTTTAACCAAATAAAATTGAAAGAATTGTAACAACAAAAATTAAAACAAAAAATTATAGATCACCTAGTCAAATAATCGAAATAATCTTTCGAAAAATTGGTAAACAGCAGCCGAAAATAAATAGTCAAAATTTAACAACTCCAGAAGCATTGCAACTTCTTAAAACGGCCGGAATTAATGCGAAAATTGAGATAGGAGATACACAAGCAATTTTCCGATTTAAATCGAGAAAATCTAGGCCAGAAGTACACCTGAAATAGGATGTAAACACAAACAAGTATGCAGAAATTAACACCTTTGACCCTAAAAAGGAGGTAAAAAAATCCAGTATTGGAAAAAAGATATTTTCAATTACATACAATAAACCAAAATTAAACTTCGAAATAAATAAGCATTCGCCCAAAATAAGAGAATCTTTAACAGTATCCGAACACAATTCGGTGATTTCTTCGCTACGTCAATTTGAAGATGTATTTGTCCGAACAAGACTTCTGTTCTTTAAAAACCGAACCAGTTAAGCTTCAACTAAAAGACACATCCCCTTGGAAAACAAAATGTTATATTAGAGCAGATACAGAGAAGAAAGTCATGGATGCGGTCATAGACAGGCTTCTACGACTGGACATAATTGAAAAATGTGAAACACCATATGTAGCAAGTAGTTGTTTCCTACAAAGAAAACCAGGGAAACAAGCAGATGACGTGGAATCCTGGAGAATTTTAACTGACATGAAAGAACTAAATTCAAGACTTATGACACCACTGTTTGTAGGGAAAACTGTGGAAGAGGTCCACAGTGCAGTAGCTGGAAAAAAGAATATTTTTCTATGTGATCAAAAAGATGCGTTTTTCAGCGTAAAATTTTATAAAAAACAGTAGGAAATGGACTTGTTTTCACACACATTCAGGAAAATTTTACCAGTACAAGCGCTTACCTCAAGGTGCCAGCGTGAGCCCATACGAATATACAAAAATAATCACAAAACTCCTTCAAAAAACTCCAGAAAT
Organism: Adelphocoris suturalis; assembly: GCA_030762985.1. NCBI lineage: Eukaryota > Metazoa > Arthropoda > Insecta > Hemiptera > Miridae > Adelphocoris > Adelphocoris suturalis. The sequence continues at coordinate 52,296,327 of CM061045.1, read as the reverse complement.
ATTGCCATACATTGATGACCTAGTTTGGGGGGCGAACGACTTCAAATCAGGACTAAAAACACTGAAGAAATTATTTATGCTAAGTAGAGAAGTAGGCATAAGATTTCAAGTTCAAAAATTAAGGTTATTTATGGACGAAGCGATCATTTTAGGCAAGAAAATATCACAAAACGGAATTGAAATCCCAGAAGACTCAAAATAGGCGATCCTGTCGATGGAGCAGCCCAAAACAGTAACCCAATTACGTAGTTTTCTAGGATGTAAAGGATGATTTTCAAGTCATGTAAAAAACTTCGCACAATTAACTACAGATTTGTGAAAACCCCTTCAGGATAGCCCAGGAAAAAGTGACAAAATAAGATGGGATGAAAACATGGACTGTGCTTTTAAAAATATCAAAAAAGAAATAGCAAATTCACAAGCCCTAAGGCCATACCAACAAGACAACATTGATTGGATAATAACGGATGCATGCCAAAATAGCTTTGAAATAATTTATGGCCAAACAGACAAAATTACAGGAAAAAAAATACATCGGCCAACTAACCATGCCAACTATCGGCAAAAGTGAAATAATAGAAATCGAAAATAACACAGTATCCCAAGATATTTCAAACTTTTAAATAGGTACCCCTAATCGAAGGTTCCATTGAATCAACATTAGGACAAAACTTTCAGAAAACAGCATTAAATCTACAAAACGCTCCAAATCCAATAAAAACCAAGTTACTCCACGAGAAACCAACCAGTGGTTAAACACGGCCTTCCCTTTAACCAACACCATAACAGTGGCAATCTTGGGTGTTGCAATATATATTGTATATGGGCGTCTAACAAACACTGGGCAAATTGCACCGGCTCCACAGATAAACATTCCTACGATTACATTGACCAGATCAGAACCAATATACGCTCAGCCACATAACAATAGATAGTAATACAGATAGCTAAACGTAAAAATTGGAAAACAAATAGTAAAAATGATAAGTCAATATCAATATTAGGTAATTGTAAATAAGACAATATTTAATGAAATAAAAATTAAAAGCAAATACAAGAAAGCTAATGCAGTTAATGCAAATACATTTAATGCCTTTTACTCGTTCTACGGCCAGTAACAATTCTGCTTCCACCACGCCAACTACCTATACAAATACTGTCCCTGTTACTACAAGTAGCCCAGTTACCGTTACTTCTTCCATAATGTTACCTCCATGCAGGCCACTAGGCATGGAGGAAGGGAAGGAGGTAGAAGAAGAAGAAGACAAAGACAAGATAGTTGTGTACACTCCTATTCTCCCTAACAGGTTACTGATTTAGCCAGCACCTACATTATGCCACACGGAGGTGGCTGGAACTTCTCTGGGGGGGGGGGGGGGGGGGGGGGGGGGGGGGGAGTGAAAATCATTTCTCGGAGTTTTGTACTGTACATTAAATTGGGGGCTACATGTTTTGTTTATACTTTACTTTGTATATATATCCATGTTATTGTTGTGCTCCCAACCATTGCATTTTCCTCCCCACTGCACTCTTTCCTAATATTTGTGGTGAACCTTGCTTAAGTCTCCGCTTAGTTCCTATGACTCCAGTGCGGGAATACTAACGCGGCGCTGCAATGACGGATGAAGTAAGAACCTGACTGACTGACCTCCAGGGCAGGTAATTAGGTTTGAGGTTTATGTCACAACTTATGTCATAGTTAAGTCTGTTTATTCATAATATGCTGATTTGTTTCCAATTCATATCCCTATTTATTTTCCTTTTTTTTGTAATAATAGTTCTTCTTTTAATATTTTGGATTTTTAATTGTTTATATTTTGAGTATAATAACATAATTTGTTGATTTGTTTCCAATTCATGTCCTTATTTTTTATTTATTTATTTTATTTTTTATTTTTTTGTATCAATAGTTCTATTTTTAATATTTAGAATTTTAAATTGTTTATATTTTGAGGTGAGATATGTTAAGGTCGAGCTGTTAAGGCGGTTAAGGCGAGCTGTGAATAACTGTTGCTAGGCCATTCATATACATTATTTTATTGGCTCCCTAAAGGTATTCACCCCCATCATGTATGTTTATAAATTCCTTTTATCGCTCAGGACTCTGACAACGAATTATCACTCTTCAACATTAACAATGTATCAACAATTATTTTAATAATTTTCCAATATTTTGAAAAAACTAAATATCACTTCTATTTCATTCATTTTTGTCTACTTACTTTTGCCTACCGCGATCGCCATAGGGACTCTTTTGGCCAACTGTAGAACAAAATTCCTATACTGTTTCCGTTTCAGGTGACCTAGGCACTTCCCCTCCAATACTTGACTACCCAACATTTGACCAAACTGTCATATCCCTGGGCTATGCCCTTGGCATACCACTCATTAGTTCGGACCCGTTTTCACTTTAGATTGTTTCCCAATCATTCTTGTTTCTAAACATTTCTGTCTCCACTCAGCGACCCGCTCGAGGCCGTTACCTTGGGGGAAAGTCACGTACTCTAACCCCGCTTTCTCTTGTTTTCCTTTATAAACCCCGATTATTTGTTCAACTAATCAGTGTTGTCCAGTGTTGTCCTGTATCGCCACAAGTCTTGTCATCGTTCCCGCCGCAGACCTATGTAAGTGTACTGTCATTCAACTATACTCAGTGAATAAATCTCGATTTGGTGAAATTCTCGCAAGTACCTTCATCGAACCCTTTTGGTATCTCTGTAAGATATTACAGAAACCTATAAAACTGGTGTCAGAAGTGGGATTCTTATAGCGTTTCTCAAATAAATTAACGAAAAGAAAATCTAAAAATCAACTTGGAATTCAAGCTGCTCACAAACAATCAAGAGAACATACCTACAAAGTAAAAGAAAAATCCCAAAAAATCGACTTCAATTGCATTTGACTGATCATCCATTGAAAAACCAATTAATAACTCAAAGTTTCTACGAGACCTGGCCAGTCTTCAGAAATAATTCCTGCGTATCCAGAACATTCGATTCAGTTATTTTCGGAAAGGAAGAATTCACGACGAAAGCGAACGGACCCTGAAGAGATGAAGCGGATTTTAAATTCACCGACCTACCGTAACTTTCACAACGCTGAGTCAGTAGCGTTTGTCTCAGAGTCTCAGTGTTTGCGTATTGACAATACAGCTGGCAAGAAGGGAATGCGAGCTGACCAAAACAATATATTACGTAAAGCAAGAAAAGAAAAATCAACTACAAGGAACTTCCATCGTGGGACGATATTGACCCTGGTGTAAGGGTAGACTACGGTTCAGAGCTGGATCAAAGAAGAAAGAAGTAGACGAATTCGGACCAAGGCACGAAAAGGGACAACAGGACAGCACTCCGGGTGACTGAGGACTCTCGTTATCGACGGAACAACGGAAACGGACAGAGACTACGCAGAAAGGTGCACACTTCAGCGCAGTACTCGTCAGACCAAGACTGTAAGTAAGAAAGAAAAAATATATATATTAATAACATTTCGTTTGTGGCAATAATCTACTGTGGCGTGCGAAAGATATGGCATTTCTTTTGTTAAGTGGCAAATTTTAGGAAATTACCAATTGTATAATATTGATTTAGAAAACACTTAAACAGTACCTAAATCATTTAGGAAATTTATACTTTATAGCTCTGACTAGATCAGGAAGAGATACTAATACGCCTCCTCCCTCTATTACAATGTCAAAAACGCAAGGTACTGCCCTACCGACTGACCCAACTCCCAGTGTATTACCAGGTTCTAACGTACAAGGAAATTCTGCTCAACAAATAATACCGATGCTTACCCCTGGAAAATTGAATGCGCAAGCGCTCATTAGGAATATTAGGAATTTTTAGCATCATGTAAGCATGTTTTTAGCATGTTTTTAGCATCAAAACATTTCATGTTTTTAGCATCATTTCTTGATTTTCAAACAGCATTTTAGGGATCAATTCGATAGTCAGGAAACCTTCCGTCTACTGGTTCAGACAAAGGAGATGTTTTCCACAATAAACACGTACAAATTTGCTGTTTCTGCTTTACCCATTGAAGAGGAAGACCGAGAATTACGCACAATGTGTAGGTACATTTTCAATTCGAATAAATTCGTAGTTTGGTATGTTAACTACCGACCTGAAGAAGTTACAGATTTAGCAAGACGCGAAGAGATAATTAAGGAATTTCACGGTTCAGCCTTAGGTGGACACGAAGGAATGAATAGAACTCTAAAGCGAATAAAATTGTTTTACACATGGCCTTTAATGAGGGAACAGATAGAAAATTTTATGCAAACCTGTACAGATTGCCAGATCAATAAAGAAACTAGGAAAAAAACTAAACAACCTATGCAAATCACTACCACAGCATATGAACCTATGCAGAAATTAAACCTAGATTTAATGGGACCATTTCCTGTTTCAATAAACGGAAATAAGTATGTTTTAACAGCCCAGTGTGACTTAACCAAATTTAGTTTTGCCATTCCATTACCTAATCAAGAATCTATCACAATAGCTCAAGCACTCGTAAAGGAAATTATTCTTGTATTTGGATGTCCACGTTATATTTTGACAGATTTAGGACAAAATTTAATTGGAAATTTAATGCAAGACCTATGCAAGGTATTGAAAATTCAAAAACTTCAGACAACTGCTTTTCATCCACAAAGTAATGGAGCATTAGAAAGATCACTCGCTTCTTATAATGAATACCTTAAGCACTTTATAAAAGCTGATCAAAGTGATTGGTGTGAATGGATAAAATTCCATTCATTTGGCTACAGAATATTCACCTTTTCGTTTAATGTTTGCTAGAAAGCCGACTATACCTTTCGCACTTACCAAAGAACCAGAATTTCATTATACTTACGACGATTATCTTACCGACTTACAGCATAGGATGAGAGTTTCAAACAAAGTAGCACGTGAACATTTACTTAAGGCCAAAGAAGTTTGTAAACATTATTATGACAGAAAAATAAAACCTATTCAGTTCAATCCTGGCGAATTAGTATTGCTTCAAAATGAGTAACAGAAAAAGGGTTCAAGTTCAAAATTATTACCTAAATGGCTAGGTCCTTTCGAAGTTCTTGAATCTAATGATCAAGATACCAATGTTATTATAAAACGTGGAAGAAAAATTGAAAAGGTTCATGCAAATAGATTAAAGAAATTTTTCTGTTGATGTGTTTCAGATAATGGACGCTGTCCGTGGAATAATAGTGGTTTCCTTTTTATGTACGATAACGAATGCCTCACGATTTAATTTTACAACTATTAATGTTAACCCAGGCTTGCATTTTGAACACTTGGGATCAATAGAATATTACCAAACTGAATGGAGATGGGTCACTTTTGTTTCTCTGAAATTATTGGATAAGGAATATGATTTAATTGATAGTAAATTGACTTTATTAGAGAAAACTTGTCAACATCTTAGCATACAATAATTATTTTCTTAATTTTACGATGTGCACTACCGATGTGAGTATGTTGCGAATGAATTTGGAGGAAATAGAACAAAACCGATTAGTAGTAACCAGTTTGATTGGTCACCAAAATCTTGGCACGACTCGCCAGAAGCGAGGTCTTTTGAATTTTGTTGGAAACATCCAAAAGGTACTGTTTGGGACATTAGATGCTGATGATGGAGAAATTATCAACAAAAATATTAATCAATTGACTTTTACCACTAAAGATTCCTTAGGACTTATTACCGAACAAACTCAAATAATACGATCTAGTTTACAGAATTTAACGACACTTTAGAACGTGTAGATCAAAATGAGAAATTACTCACAAAAACTATAGATACCCTGAATAAAGTTGCTTCGCAATTAAATATTCGTACGAGCAAACTGGAAGCCGAACAAATAATTGAGGAATGCTCAACCCGAATCATGTATCTCATCAACAAATATTGGACTGAGATAGAAACATTAACTGATGCCAAAAATTTCTGCGAAGCCACACTTTTATTTTCTGCATTAATTACCCCATCATCTTGCGATATACGATTAATTGTGTTAAATAACCCAATTCGGCAATCTCTCCAAACATCAAATCAATGGATTTACATTTTACCCATTCCTACTACGGTAACTATAAAATGTGATTGAACTAATTTCACAAAAAACATTCAGCTATTCGGTATTGGTTTACTGCAACTTGATTCCGAATGCATCGGACAAGGATCGCACACTCTGTTATTACCACGTTCAATGGACCAAATCATAGACAGTCAATTTATTCCAAATTTCAATATATCTTTCACAGACTCGGAGTTAGAACAAATTAAAGCCATTAATCTCTCCAGCTGGCCAATACCACCACAAATTAAATTACAATCTCTCAAAACACCTGATCTGGAAATAGCAAGTTTCCGGCTATCAGAAGTAATACGTCATGCTGATGATTTACAATTCAAAACTAACGTAGAAAATCGTTTCGATTACACTTTAATTATTCTCATCGCTATTGGTGTTGTCGTTGGATGCTTAGTAGCATGGAAATTTGGCCTTCTCTGTTTTTCGGAAAAATCTCGAAAATCTAACGTACACCCGGTTACCAACATAAATTTCAATCGAGAACAAGAAATGGTAACACTTGTGCCCGCATCGCCACCTAATGTACAACAGAATCCAAACCATTGCACTGCAGAATATGCTATGCCTCTACCATCTACTGCACAATCGATAGATGACCAAGATCCTCAGATACCTCTGAGAAGGTCGGAATCATTTCTAAAATGAGGTCGAAAATTTATATTTCGTTAATACGAATACTACATTCTTTTGTTCTATTAAACAACAGATGTAATAATTTTAAATCATATACCACTCTCTAGGAGTTGTTCTTATACTCAATGTATGTAGTATCCCAAAATCAATGTCAATTATTTAATTACTGTAAGCGAAGGAAAATTAATCGCACGAGCCACATAGTAGAAGTAAGCCATTTGAAGATTGTTATGTTATGCCACAAGTGAATAATGAAAAATTAAAATTAAAATTAAAATGAATAATGAAAAATGAAAATGAAGATTAAAATGAATAATGAAAAATGAAAATGAAGATTAAAGTGAATAATGAAAAATGAAAAATGAAAATTAAAATGAATAATGAAAAATGAAAATGAATAATGGAAAATGAAAATGAAGATTAAAGTGAATAATGAAAAATGAAAATGAAGATCAAAGTGAATAATGAAAAATGAAAATGAAGATTAAAGTGAATAATGAAAAATGAAAATGAAAATTAAAGTGAATATTAGTAGAAATGAAAAATGAAAATGGAAATTAAGGTGAATATTAGTAGAAATGAAAAATGAAAATGAAAATGAAGTAATGAATTGTAAAATGAAATGTTAAATGAAGTAATAAAAATGAAAATGAAATGTAAAATGACGGAATAAAAAGATGAATTATGTAGGTAATGAAAATGAAATTAGAGTGAAAAAGTGAAAAATGATAATCACCTTAATGTTAAATGAGATATAAAATGAGGTAATGAAAATGAAATTTAAAGTAAAAAAGTGAAAAATTATGATTAGGTACCTAAATGATAAAGGAAAATGTAGAATGAAAAGTGAACATGAAATAGCGCAAATAATGTTTTCTAATATGTTTACTTACTTAATGTCTACTGAGAATTGTTAGAAACTTATCGTGTAGTAATGTGCGAATAGTTAATAAGTACGTAATCTTTAATAATGCATACGAATTAGTGAAAGTTTTTTTTTTTTATTTTTCATGTTCGCGAACTATTGTCTATATCATCATAGGTGATTCTTTTATATGTTATTTAATTATTGATGCATTTTTCTTTTGTATATTATATATATAATAACTGTATGTGATCCTGTATCACATGTTTACTTTCTGCGGTTGGGATGTTATGACAAGCACTATTCTTTTTTTTTTTTTTTTACCGAAATTTCAACTGGTATTGCATTTTCTTTTTCGTGAAGGGAGGTGTCATATCCCTGGGCTATGCCCTTGGCATACCACTCATTAGTTCGGACCCATTTTCACTTTAGATTGTCTCCCAATCATTCTTGTTTCTAAACATTTCTGTCTCCACTCAGCGATCCGCTCGAGGCCGTTACTTTGGGGGAAAGTCACGTACTCTAACCCCGCTTTCTCTAGTTTTCCTTTATAAACCCCGATTATTTGTTTAACTAATCAGTGTTGTCCAGTGTTGTCCTGTATCGCCACAAGTCTTGTCATCGTTCCCGCGGCAGACCTATGTAAGTGTACTGTCATTTAACTATAATCAGTGAATAAATCTCGATTTGGTGAAATTCTCGCAAGTACCTTCATCGAACCCTTTTGGTATCTCTGTAAGATATTACAAAACCTTCTGGCCCGATGGAACCTGTCATGACCGACCCCCTCCCTTGGGGTGGTACCTGTCTTGTCTTGGCCAAACGGACTATGCCCCTGAACTGCTCCCAAAACTCTGCCCAACCACGAACTGAGGCTCCCTGCTGGCAAGTAGCTGATGGAAACTGGCTGATGCCCTTAATAATTTGAGCCCAGGGACGGGCTCGAGACTAAGCCCAGGGAAGTGCTTTGTCTGTGCAGACAAAGAAAAGATAAGGTATCACTCCTTGGTGGGTGACATCACTGTCATATCCCTTGCTATGCCCATGGCATACCCCTCATCATTTCGGATCTGTTTTCACTTAGATTGTTTTCCAACCATTCTTGTTTTAAACATTCCTTTCTTCTCTCGAGGCCGTTACCTTGGAGGAGAGTCACGTAGACCAACCCCACTTTCTCTAGTTTTTCTTTATAAACCCTGTTTACTTGTTTAGCTAATTAGTGTTGTTCTGTATCGCCACGTCTTGTCATTGTTCCCGCCGCAGACCTATGTAAGTGATCTATCATTCAGTGAATAAATCTCAATTTGCTGAAATTCTCGCAAGTACCTTCATCGAACCCTTTTGGTATCTCTGTAAGATATTACAGAAACCTATAAAACTGGTGTCAGAAGTGGGATTTTAACTCCTCTCAAATAAATTAAGAAAAAGAAAACCTAAAAATCAACTTGAAATTTAAGCTACTCACAAACAATCAAGAGAACATACCTACAAAGAAGAAGGGGAAAAAAAAAAAAAAAAAATTGTCTCTAATTGCATTTGACTGATCATCAATTTAAAAGCCAATTAATAACGCACTGTTTCTACGAGACCTGGCCAGTCCTTCGTATTCATGACAGTCGATTCAGCTATTTTCGAAAAGGAAGAATTCGCGACGAAAACGAACGGAGCCTGAGGAGATAAAGCGGATTTTAAATTCACCGACATACCTTAACTTCCACAACGCTGAGCCAGTAGCCTTTGTCCCAGAGTCTCAGTGTTTGCGTATTGAGAATACAGCTGATAAGAAGGGAATACGAGCTCACCAAAAAAATATATTGCGCAAAGCGGGAAAAGAAAAATCATATCAATTACAAGGAATTTCCATCGTGGGACGATATTGACCCTGGTGTAAGGCTCCGGTTCAGAGCTGGACCAAAGAAGAAAGAAGTAGACGAACTCAGGACCAGGCAAAAGAAGTGGACAACAGGACAGCACTCCAAGAGACTGAGGACTCTCGTTATCGACTGGAAAACGGGAACAGACAGGGACTACACAAAAAGGTGCACACTTCAGCGCAGTTCTCTTCAGACTGAGACTGTAGGTAAGAAGAAAAAAAAAAAAAAAAATAATAATAACATTTCAATTGTGGCAATAATCTACTGCGGCGTGCGAAAGATTTTGTTAAGTCTCTTGTTTGTGTTGTCTCAAAGAAGTTTGTTGTCGTCTCTTTTGTTAAGTGGTAAATTTTTAGGAAATTTTCGATTGTATAATATTAATTGATTTAGAAAACACTTAGAGCAAATTATTTAGGAAATTTATATTTTATGCCTCTGACTAGATCAGGAAGGGATACTAATAAGCCTCCTCCCTCTCGTGAAATTACAGTGTCGAAAACGCAAGCTACAGCCATACTGACTGATACAACTACCAGTGCATAAACAACAACAAAACGGGACGGTGAATTTATAAATTATAAACGTTGAGGCGCAGTATATTTATCCGACCCTGTGGTACAATATCAATGTTTAGTATTTTGTAAGAAATATTATACCGTTTCGGCGGATCTCGATCACTGATCGACGTGGTATTCAATATTTGATTGTGCAGCTAAAAATGTACTATTAACCAATGGAGTGAAGTTTCATCTCATGAATAATGGAGCTTATGCTTTTTATACCTCTCAATTGACTCAAGATGATATAGCGAAACTTGTAGCTGAAGAATTTGACATTTTATCCAATAACCGAATTACAAATACCAATGATATTAATTCTATATATGGTGATACAAATAAAGAAACATATCACATTATTTGCCGAGGAGTTGAAGTCAGAGATTTGGAACGTTGGTTATCGTTTGTACGTTTATATGTCAACAACAATCACGATACGTTTTTTGGGTCTCCTAAAGTTGTTTCTAATAAAATTATGTCAAAATTTCGAAATACCATCAAGATGTGCCTCGTTTCGGCTGTTTGTGTATATATTGGTTCACTAGTATTTTGTCCTACGTTCGAAGAATATAATTTTTCATTTTATCACTCTTACATTTTTATCGACGTATTTTTACAATACAACAAAAATATGTTTTTCGTATATTTACATGTCATTTATGAACCTTGATTTTTCTCGTTTAAAAATTTTATATACAAGGATCGCGTTTTATATATATATATACATATATATATATATATATATATATATATATATATATATATATATATATATATATATATATATATATATATATATATATATATATATATATATATATATATATGCTCTCTACTCCCGTCCTCCGGGCATACTAATGTATATAATTAAAATAGTATATAAATATACTATTTTATATTTATATACATTTATATACTATATTATATATTTATATACTATTTTATATTACATTAAAATAGTATATAATATACATAGCCGCCAAGAAGGAGTAGGGATAAGTAGGTGTGGCCATAGTGGGGGTAGTAGATTATTAACCAATAGAAAATAAGGAAAACAACAGAAGGGAGGGGAGAAAACGTATAAATAGTTAATTTTTTATTTCATATAATTAGTATGCCCGGAGGACGGGAATAGAGAAGATATATATATATATATATATATATATATATATATATATATATATATATATATATATATATAATATGAATATGATTTAATTTCTGGACATAATATAAGAATGAATTTGTTTATTAAAAGTAATTAAAGTATCGCGTTTCGTCTTTTTTCAAAAATACAACGATCACAAATATATCGAAAATGAATGACACCGTGAATAATAATTCTACCGTGTTCACTATTGTCGAGAATGGCAAACACGACACTTGGATTATATTTATTGGTGTCGCGTCTATTTGTTGTTCAATAATGGCGGCCGTTATTACAATTATTAATAAATATTGTAAAAAAGACAATTAGCAGCAACCATCGATACAACGAATAATTGTACTCAACAGTTATTACAACAGAAAAAACACAGTTACGATATATCCATTACCACGGATTCTTCTTCTACTACATCTTTACGAACTAACAAGGGGAAAACTGTAAAATATCTGCAAATAATAGAGCAGGTAAATAAAGAATTACAATTATGTACGGACATGTTGTCCAATACATCTGAAACTCATACTTTCAATGAACATTTTAAACCGCTTTTGAGGGTATGTACGAGTCAATTGTTACCTAAATTGTTTTCTTGTATTTCTATTGTTAAATTAGAAGGCGATACCGTTACATACGTAAATTTTACTAATTTAGGATCACCGTATATCGCATCTTTTTCTTCGTCTAATGAAGAAACAACTACATCGCCCGAGGCAGTTGGACGAAAAGCCCCAACCCGGAATGGTTGTTTACTACTTACTTTTTACTTACTATAAGGTACAAGGAAGTTTCCTCTTTTCAATAAAGCTTAATAAACGTATCATCGCAAAAATAGCGCATCAATAAACTATATAAACGATTCGTATTCTAAATTTAAAATGTTTTCTCTAGTTAATTGAAGACAATCTAAAACATCTGATATGTCATACCAATTTATAAATAAGTTTAATCGTTCCATTAATTTGTCTATCGTTTCAATAAATTGAGTTAAAACGAGATTTAATTCAATTCAAGCTGCATTCGTGTTTCGTTTTTATTTATATACTGATCGTATCGGTGTTATAGCTGCCGTAACAATTGTCGCCTCCGCGACGGAAGTTGCTGGGAAAGAAGAAACTGATTGTTTTTGGTGAGACGTTGACGTAGTCGCGCATCTTGTCACATTACGTGAATTCTGCTCAGAATGACTGGTACGACCGTTTACTCTTCATACGAATGGTGATTAACTCCAACACCCATGAAGCTACCAAGTTAGCACCCAACCAGATTGTGTATGGAAAGACCATGAGGCTATCAGCACCGGGTGAAATGGATTCAGGAGAGGATGTTGAACCTTATGTACACTGATCAGTTCCGTTCTACACAACAAGACATATGGCAGAACTTGGAAGCGATCCAACAGAAGTTAGTAAAAAGGCAGGAGAAAACGTACAATCGTACAGTAGCAACTTGTTGTTTCAATGTTGGCGATAGGGTCTACCTGAATAATCCCACTTTCAAGCGAAGAAGGGTAGAGAAATTGAGCAGGCCTTGGCAAGGGTCTTATACCATTTTTTAAGTACCTTCCAAACTCAATGTAGTTATCCGAGTCAGAGGGAAGCAGAAGCGTATTCATGTTGATAGGAGTAAGCTCGCTGGTGCTAGGGTGAATTCACTGCTACACCCTCCCTCAACACTATCAACTACTCATGGACCAACAATGGTTACTCCACCAAGTACACTAGTAGGTAAAGCCCTTGTAAGGGTAAATAACTCATTGAGTACCCCATTCCAAGGGTTTGATACTTTCTCATCAGGTTGGTCGACTCATTGTCAACCAACCAAGGCTCCTTCACTAACTTATTTGAATGAGGAGGACCAATCTTTTTGTTGGGACCGAGAAAATGTATCGGCCCATGCAACACAGTCCAGTAACCCTAGGGGTGACGACTATTCACTAGGCTCGCCATTTCTAGGATTTAATACCCCTGCATCCGGCCTATCAGTGCCACCCCATGATGCTAGCCACCCTTAATACAGCAGGGCCTTCTTGTCAAGGAGCCATTCCTAAACGCTATTACACTAGGGGGAACTGGCTAGACTGCAGGGAAATGGCCGGCATGGGTTCCTCAGGTGACGAGGAATAATAGATAATAGTACTCGACTTGAAAAGTGTATTCTTTTGTTAAGGTCTCTAAGATTATCCGTTATTTAAATATATTGTTTAATTCTAATGTTTATTTTATTATATATTATGCTTAATATAATGCTTATGTTGTTAAGATGTATAAAAAAAATACTCATTGCACTCTTTCCCAGGTGATCAGATATTTTCAAAGAAATGACATCATTAACCTACCTTTTTGTTGTACTGTCAGTTCTCCACTATGTGCACAGCCAGGATCACCATGGAATCGCTTTTGAAGAATTGGGGCAAGTAATTGTGTCTGACTCGAGCTGGAAGCCTTTCATCCATTACAATCTCTCTACCTTGCAAGTACCAGCCACAGAAATCAAAGAGGCGATACCGGTCCTGACATCAGAGGTAACACAGTTAAATTTTAAAATTTTCCATGAACTAGATGCTGCACTTGAAACTGAATCTCGTCAAAGACGAGTAGAAAGGTTTACTTGTGAGCTAGAGTCCCTCCAGCACAACTTAGGTCATCCTCTGGCCTCTCACAATCTCCCAGAACACAAGGCTCCAGGTTTCTCCTTCCAGAGATGGGTACACTGTTTACAGCATGGCTTATGTGGAGGAAGAGTTTAACCATCAAGACCAGTTGGAGGACTTGGGGAGCGATGGGATGAGCCATAACAAGCATGGGAAATTTTCGATTATCGGAAACATAGAAGAACAAATAGCTAACAACACCATTGCCTTGCAAAAAATGATTTCCACACTCAATGGCACACAGCCACACACAGGCACACACACACAGGGTTGCCAGTGATCTAAATTTCATTCAACAGGAGCTGAAGGCACTGTGGACATACATCACCTGGGTAGAGTCTAAGAACTGTGTTGAAGCAGTATTTGCTGAAGCTCTGCTGCAGCTTACCCTCTCACAGCAAGGCAATGAGGAGGCAGCTAGACGTCAGCTGTCTCCTAGTGTTTTAGATTAAAAAGTACTGAAGTGTGCCCTGTTTCAGGTGCAGACACTCCTGCATAGGTCTGGCAATTGTCTCCCTTTCTCTCCTGGGGATGAGTTCTTTTATGTCTACTATCAACATACTCAGGTAGGAGCTACCGCGTCAGAGGGGGGGGGGGGGGTCCTATTATTTTTGGTGACCATCCCAGTAGGTAGCTGAGGAGGCAAGAAAGTATACATTCTACCGTGTCCATACACTCCCTGTTTAAGACTCTGCAGCCCATCAGTGGCTCTTATGGTCAGGCCTGCCCCCTTTCCTTGGGGTGAGCTAGAGAGAGCTAGAGTTCATTCTACTAGGAGAAGCAGAGTTTGGCCAGTGTACCCAATCCATACCATACATTGTCCAGTGACAGTCAGTATATCCTCCGCAACCCCGGTTACGAGATGAGATCCTTAAAGGGAACCATGGGCCTTGTGAAACATCGGTTCTCCCTCCCCAACAATCCCCTGTTTTCCAAAGAGCTGGAGATGATTGGCTGTATTCAATGGACATCCCATCGGTTGCCACAATTTGATGCGGTACTAATTCCACCGGAGTGCCTGGACCCATCTCTGGTAAAGGGGTGCTAAAATCCTTTGGGGATTGTGAGAATAATTGCACGGAAGTGCGAACGTGTGGTAGAGTGGTTGGTGAAACTCTCATCGCTGGCTGCTTGGCTACACACCACCAACCCCTCACCTGGAATCTGTGAGCCCTGATTTGGCTCTCAATCCGACGGATGTACACCTGATACGTCTGCTTCAAAAGCGTGGGAAACGTCAAACTACAACGATCCCGCGGGAAAGGAAAACGATCAGATTTCCGAAAACAGCGACGACGGAAAATGCTGACGGCGAGCCACACGCTCGGCGGAAGAAAATCGGCGCAGCGATTTTCCAGCCCCCTCTCAATCAACACTGAAACAACTGTGATTGGTCCCCCTAAAATGGGAAAACTCCTTCCTCAAGGCGGTACCATGGCTTTGAAGGATTTCAATTCGCCGCTGCCATGGAAACCGAATTCAATGGCTTTCCTTTGGACTAGTTCTACCGCCTCCCTGTCGTTGAGCATGCGCACAGGAATCGCCAAGAAGATTCTGAAATTAAGTAAAGGAATTCATTCTACCGAAAGTGATCAAGTGAACAACACCTGTCAAATAGCAGCAAGTAGCTTGTGAACGTTGCCGCACTAATTCTTAAAGTTTACGTGGAAGACTCTCGCGAAGGACATTTCGCGAAAGTGGTGAACGGATTAAAGAAAAGTCGGTTTTCGGGTGAATCCTTCCAGCGAGCTCAAGTCCACTCGTTGGTCGTAAAATCGCCAAAGTTTCGGGAACGAATTTAGCCACTCGTCCGTATTAACGAACCCGCGGCAGGACGACCTGAAGCACCCAGCGCTCAACTCCCATTGGAAGATACTAAGGTCAGAAGTAAATAAATTCCTATGTAAGGTCCTGATGATAGGATAAGGTTTTTATTTTCAAACTATCTTAAAATAAATCATTTTGTTTTCAGAAAGGTTAACATCTGCCTTGTGATTTAATTCCGCAATTCCTTGTGATACCTACACTAAGGTCAGGGTTTTGAGTAATTGGGAAATTCAGGGATTTTAAAGTGGGCATATTTGAGTGGTGATCACAACAGTGCATCCACCACGAAAATAAGGCTTACAGGATCTAATATCTCTGGACACCTCCCTTACCATTGCCTCTGGATGATCTTTCCTTACAAATAATACTAAGGCACTTCAAGAGTTAGTAGCCTCACTTCCTGATGCAAGTGAAGGTATCAGTATTAAGGCTGCCATCCTCTCACTTGAGAAGGATAAAAAACAAGCCTCTCTGCACTGGAAACACAATCAATGGAGCTGGATATACACTGGCCCATCCCGTCCATTGTTTTAATTTTTGGGTGTGGAATGATGGTATCCTGCTTGATAACCATCTGGCAGGCATTATGGAGCAGGCCTCCACACCATCACCATCCTGTTGAAATTTTTCATTTTTATTTATTGATAACCATCGGTTTTTTTTAATTAATTAATTTTTTTCGTTTATCTATTATTAATAAAATTTATTACTATTTTCATTGAATAAACCTTTGTATGCTACTTTGTACTCCTTTCATTTTGGATATGTTTCCAGGTCATTACGTATATAATACCGTATTGATTGCTAAAATGATATTTTTCTCCTTTTTTCATTTCATGTGAATTTCCATCCTTTTCCTCTGATTGACGCATTTTTATTTTTATTTTTATTATTATTATTATTTTTTTTTTTTTTCATTTTTTCTTAATCATTTGTGTTGACCATATTTTTATTTACACTCCTATTCTCCCTAACAGGTTATCTGATTTGGCCAGCACCTCAAGGATGGCTCTACCCTACATTATGCCACGTGGAGGTGGCTGGTACTTCTCGGGGGGGAGGGGGGGGGGGAGAAGTGAAAATTGCTTCTCAGATTTATGTAGATTTATTGGCTGTACATTATTTTGTTTGGGGGCTACATGTATATATATAAGTTACGTAATACTTCACGCTCTCCTCCTTTTATATGTAAAGATATAAAAGCCCCTTGCACTCCCAGAGATAGTCAGTCTTGCTCCGCCATTTGATCCCGTCGCATCTCAAACATCATCATCCGTGTCCGTATTGTATTGTAACTTCAATAAAAGTGTTTTTAAAAAACTCAATTATCGACCACGTACTCATTTCTGGCGCAGTCGTAGACTTACTTAGCCTACGAGTACCTAGAAAAAAGACATGTACTACTAGACCCAGAAAACTGGAAGACAGTAAATTTACTGACGGTACCACAACAAACAATCTCCGACGACTGTGGTGTTTTTATGTGCCAGTTTGCGAAGCTGTTAACACAGAAAAAACCTCTAAATTTCACTCCAAATAGCAGTCCCTATCTAGGGGAGAAAATGTGCGCAAAAATATTAAAAACCTCACTCCAACCCTATCTTCTCTCTTGTTCCAGGATTACTCTCTTTCTCCGCGCTGTCACTCAGGGGACTGACATAACAGACGTAACCCCAAACCCCGGACTCTCAAACCTCAAACACCCTCTAGGACATTGAGAACTCTTAAACATTCTGTAAATTGGGTAGATTACACCCTAGCATTATGGACCCCCTGTTATTATTTACGGAACTCGACAGATTGTCGACGTATTACAAAGAAAAATTCCTGAACTATACTAACCAAGAACTGTTACAAATACAAAATTTATACAAGTCCAATGCTTCATAGGATCCAGTGAGATTATTTACTTCCTGGATATTCCCTTAATAAACCCAAGAAATTTCGAACTTTATTATCTGGAACCGTTGCCTACTAAATTAGAAAATTCAGATTTCGCCACAATTATTCCTAATCACAAATTCTTTTTAAAATCCCAATCAACCCAAGAAATTAAAACGTTACGTCAAAATTGCCCCCCTGGACACCTAAGATTGTGCCCCAATCACTTAATCATAGGAGACGGAACAACTTGCGAAATTAATTTCTTAAAAAACTGTTCGACCACATCATGTAAATATACCCGTCTTGACATCCCAGAAAACTTCGTAAACTTAATACCAGAAATCGGACAATATCTCCTCGTATTTCCTCATGGTGATTCAATCCAAATCACGAACCATGATCAGACAGAAATTAAAACTTTGCTTTCATTTAGTGAAACCCGGGACTGCCCTAATCACTTACCACAACCAAACTCTATTCGCCCCACAGAAAAAACTGATGGGTCACCCCCTTTTAATGAACAATGTCAATCTCCAATGGACACCATCACATTGCCACGACCCAGTAATCAAACTTAAAAACCTAGATCTAAACTCAGTTCAAATCCCATTCATCACGGTTATCCCAACTTCCCAGATCGAAAACTTGACTACCCCTAGTCTATGGACCGTGATCTTATATGTGCTCCTCACCACCCTTTTTTTCGTACACCATTGTACAGTATTACAAACATAAACGAAAAGTACAACTTCAACAGGGACCGTAGATATGCACACGATGTAATTATAATGTACGTTAGTTCGTAAATTTTAATATGTAATATGTAATACGCACTGTACCATTGTAATGATCCGAATGATTGTAATGTATAATTATAATTCGACTTAATGTAATTGTAATGTTCTTTAATTCGTAAATTTTAACATGTAATATGTAATACTTATACTAATATGTAATATGTAGTACTGAGTATCATTGTAATGGTTTGGAATAATTGTCATGTATAATTGTAATCCTCTCGGACACGTAATCTTGTAACAATAATCTTGTGTAACTTAACGAAAATCTTGTGTTAAAAAATCTTGTATTTCAAAATTTGCAATTTTTACAAATCCAATATTTTTTACTAGGAGGGGACGAGTTACGTAATACTTCACGCTCTCCTCCTCTACCTTTCATAGTATCCTGGAAAAAAAAAAAAAAAAAAAAAAACAGATTGAGGACAGATTGATATAAAAATATGCGGTTGGCAGCATTTTACTCGATTTTTGATGGAGTTTTACGCAAAACATTTTTTTTTTTTTTTTTCATCCGCGAGCAGTTCACCCTGTATATTCCAACCGCAAAATTTCACCAGTTATAAACTTTGTACTGGCGGCCTCTTACATCTCCTTCTTTTTTTCTTCAACGGGAACACGGGGTCTCGCCAGCAAGGCTTTGGGCTGCTATGTGCGTTTCCGATGGTAATGCACTGATTGCTCTTCCGGCGCCCCACAGTAGGTACTTTGCTCATATGGAAATTTTGGACAAAAATTCCGAGAGGACCGATTAATATAGGAAATTTGACGCTGATTACAAATTGGACGCAAATGAAGTCCAATTTTAGTTATCGACTAAAAGCTAGTAAAAAACGTGAATTTTGGTGGGTTTCTGAATAAAAAGAAGGGGTTTGAGTAATTGATTGGTTATTTTAGAGTGCTTGCGAATTGAGCGTAGTTATATAAAGAAAACAGCCAAGCAAGAAAAACAGAAAAAATAAATGTGACAGAACAATAAATCACTTCTCCTAGCTGACTAAGAACATCACAAAAAAGCCCAAAATTCAATAAAGTTATAGCTCTCTCAGGTTTTAGAAGTGCAAATGGAGCGGGACGGCTCTGCAGTGAGCCGCTCAAACACTATGGGGAAGTGAAACAGCAAAAAGGCACAGCACGCCTCTTTATCTTCTTAAACGTCACAGCATTGATACAGGCTGTCAATGACATTGTACAACAGACAGAGGACTTCCGGAAAATATGTTCAACGGTACATGATCGAATCCAGCCAAAATATCAGTTCAATCAAAGACCATGCACAGAAAACATCAGAGAGTTTGCAAATTGCAAAAACTTGATCACGTCGGTGATGAAAGTCACAAATCAGTTAACCACACTACACACATTTACGGCACCTAGGAACAATAGACAAAAGCGGGGGGTATTTGATATAGTGGTAGAAGCAGACGAGTTTTTGTTGTTTTGATTTTAAAACATGAACACGACATAATAGGCTATATAAATTCAACAATGCACGCGATGCTAACATATGAGGGAGCGGCATATGCCCAGCTCAATTCTAATCAAGAAGCACTAATTAAACAATTACAACAGGACATGACATACATCGAAACAAAAACATTGATTAGCACAAATTATTATCAGTTACTGATAGCACTACAAAGTATCAGGGAAAACAATGACGAATTTTTAGATTTTTTCACATTTGCAAAATTGAACACACTAGGAGAAAAATTAATTCAAGCTAGCAACATGAAATCACAGATGAAACTTTAATAACCCAAACTCACAAAATTTTAACACTATCATACATAATACAAAACACAGACCACGATATAATGCAATTCTTACTAATACGTTTTGTTTTATTGTTGTTTCTGGTAAAACTGTTTTTTTTTTCTTGTTGTTTTTCTTAGATGTGTAAATTATGTAACTTATACTTATATATGTAACCTATATTATGCTGTTGTAAATTGGGCTTGCCCGTTAATAAATAAATAAATAAATGAATGAATAGTGAAAGTATAGTATGCAGACGCCAGCGACAGAGTTTACGTAGAAGCACTGATTGTCAAATAATCAATATTAAAATTAGTATAATACACCCAAATCGCACATTCAACTACCAAATACCAAAATAAAACGGAGATCTTTCAAAACATGAATTATATATCCACAATCAAGGACAGCAAGATAACACATAGGTACATGGGAATTTCAGAACAACATGCACAGCGCCACTGTACACGCACTCACGAGCAAAATTATGTATGTCATTTACACAGA
Organism: Adelphocoris suturalis; assembly: GCA_030762985.1. Lineage (NCBI taxonomy): Eukaryota > Metazoa > Arthropoda > Insecta > Hemiptera > Miridae > Adelphocoris > Adelphocoris suturalis. The sequence goes on along the minus strand of CM061045.1, from coordinate 52,275,710 downwards.
GATTTAAATTACTTCCATGGAGGGGACCCAATCACAAATGACACAGAAATAAAGTTTTTTCAACTAGAAAAACCATACCTGCACTCCACAATCAACTAAGGTACACATTTTTTCCTATATCCCCACCTCCCCGCCCGGGAATAAAAAATAACAGTCTACAGAGAACAGACAATAAAATCAATTGAAGTCCAAGGAACGTATATAATACAACATGTTCTGCAACCTGACAAGTGAACATAAATGGGGGAATTCACCAGCCGTACGAAGAATTAACTTGAGCAAATTTTGTCAAAACTTCACGTACATAAAAGGACACGTATCAGAATCACGACTAAATTTCACCAAACTAAGGTTCCTACAACCAGGATACTCAATTAATCACCCGGAAAATTACGACCCATTCGAACACTTTGCAAAATCAATAAACGAAATACCCACTTAACAAAAACCAATAGGTAGACATAACATGGGATACCTTAGTCACCCAGTATTTACCGAAAACAAACACGGGAATACTGGTAATTACATTAATTGCAGTCGTGGCAATAGTGGTTTACTTAAAATGCATCAAACTCCAGAACAGTCAGACAAAGCCAATAGTGGTCCAGCAACCACAGATCATACAAGTAGCGAGACGAATAGAGGCGATCAAAACCTAGGAAAATTAAAATGAATAAGTTATAGCTACCCACATCTTTACTATACGTATGAATATATAAATACGAATAAAAAATAAATGATGAGAATATTAAGTGATATTACAAATTGAATTAAATATTGGAATCTATGAATACATAGAATATGTAACGGCATACCATTAAAAAACGATGGTATGCCGGTCTTGTCGGTCTTGTGCATTGGAAGAGGCAACATCTCTTTGAGCTACTCTCCAGTTTTTGTGCGTTTCAAGTGGGTTGTTGGACGAATTTCTCCACCAACTTCGGCAGAGGTCTTCTCTACAGCATACCAGATAAGTTTTTGCCATTTTTGCATTGTTTTTGTCTTTTGCTTTTATTCAAAGGGCATAACTCTGTGGAGGGTTAACCATTCGTTGGATTGGTCTATATTTCTGATAGCTTATAGCTAAATTTGTACTTGAGAGGGCTAGGAAGTCTCAGCGATCTAGTTTCAACAGGAACTTTGTATTTAAGCCTGTAAACTTGGTAGAGGGGGAAGGAATTCCAGGTCAAGCACCTGCACTGCACCATCCTTGGCCAGTGTTGTTGTTTGTTGCTCAGTTGTTTACTTACAAAGTAAACAACTTGCAGCCTTTTACCTCTTTCTTCTTCACTCAATTCATTTCTGGACTTGTAATTTTTTTCACATACTGAAAAATATTGCTAAGTCCGGAAATTTTTCCAAGTTTTTTTTGTAAGTGGGAAAAATTTTGAGATTTGTTTTTTTTTTACGATTTAGGCCCTTGTGACCGCATAGGTTTGATATTTTAGGTTTTTCATTTTTTTTGGTTGGTTTTTTTGTTTTTTTTTTTTTTTGTTTAAAACTCACTTTTGGTTTTTCATCGATTCTTGGCAAGTTAGGCCCCTAGGACATAACTGATAGGACCTTAGGTGACTTTTAAACACGAATAAGTCCCTGCTGAAGGAATTTTTACAAGTGCTGAAAAATTTCTAAGTGTTGGATTTTTTTAGAGTACAGAAATTTTTCTGTGTTGAAAAATTTCTAAGTGCTGAGAAATTTCCAAGTACTGGGAAATTTCTAAGTGTCGAAAATTTTTAGAGTATTGGATTTTTTCTAAGTACTGACAAATTTCCAAGTGTTGAGAAATCAATCAGTTGAGAAGGATTATCAACAGTTGGACTGCACAGACATACAAACTGATACAGACTGACTGTATGCACAATCTGACCGAAGTGTTTGACGTGAACAAAAGAGGACTTACCTGGCCCGGGTACAAATATCTTGGTCCAGGAAACCCACTACCGAACGGAACTCCTATCAACCACGTTGATAGAATAGCGTGCGAGCACGACTGGAGCTACCATCTTGCCCAGACCGTTGGAGACATTAGAAGGGCTGACCGGCGAGCGATTGCGGGTTTTTTCTCGGATCTGGTAGTGAACCAGACGTACACAGCGGCTATAGGGGCAGTGGGCATAGGCGCCAAATATATTGCCGAGAGTGTCACGGTCCCATTACTTGGTAAAGTCATCTACCCAACCCGTGTCAATATGAGCAATTACCTATTCCCAACTATTCAGGAGGCTAGCGAAATGACCAGAAGGTCAGAGGAACGGAGGCTCCAAAGGCAAGCGGCCCAAACAAGGGAAATGATGGGCCTAAGAAGCTATCACAGCAGCCTTGACCAAGGAGTGTCGGAGCAGAGCAGAAGGGAGAATGGGGCGATCCACATGGGTCTGGACAGTTCTGCCGACAATCGGCAGGACCGCTCCCGCGACGCTCCTGACCGTCCGACCACGTACTCGTCAGCAGTATCTGACAGCAGATACGAGTCAGCAACAAGCAATAAATTGAAAAAGAAGGGGGTAGAATTCACTGCACCTGCAGTTAATTCAATATACAGGTTCTGGCCAAGTCTGTCAGCAAAGAAGGACGTAGTGTACAACCCCTAAAACAAGCCAGAGGGGTATAAGGAGAAGGGAATTTGGAGCTCCAATGCTCCCCCCCCCCCCCCCCCCCCGTTGCAAGGATTCTGGAAGGATGATAAAGTTTGCAGAGAACATAAAACTAATGAGTGTCCCTGTGGCAAGGTGCACCAGAAGATTGACAGAGTGTGTTTAACTAAAACAAGGGACCAGGGAACAAGCCCCACGAGAAGCCCGGCCTCCCCTCGACGATCGGGTGACCCGCTTGAGGCGGAATTGGACTGGGATACTGTCTCCAACCTGGTGGGAAGTGATATGGAATGGGGAAACGTAGCGCCTCCTGGTGTGCCCCCCAGGCCCCATGAGGGGAGTTATCCCCTGGAGGACATACCAGCCCCATTAATAGAAATAAATGGGGTTTTGGGTTCCCAGGCGATGGGATGCGTTGAATGGGCAGAAGGATTCCCAATGCCCCTGACTCCCTCTCCTACTGTGGGACACCCTACACCCCGAAAACGCACTAGGGTTCCCCAGGAGATCATGGAGCTGGGAAAAGATGATGCCGTGAGGGCATGGACTAAAAACCCGGTGCAGAATGTTTGTATGATGGACGGGAATGTAAAGGGGGGGGAGAAGATGGAGGCGGATGAGCCTGGCGCGGCTGAAAGCCCCTCCACTAATCCCCCCCCCCCCACGCAGGTTGCTGGAGTCAGTGAACAACCTAAACCAAAGGAAGATGGTGTGTCAACCCCCAGCGAGTTCGACTTGCCTGCTCTTCAGCCGATAGGCGCAATCCCAAAGAGCACCCTACGTAAGCTTAGCCTCGGGGACTCTGGAAGGAAACGAGCGGCCAAGAGGAATCCAGACTCATTGCGTCATCCAGCCAGGCTGGTGGACCCAGACGCTATTGAGGCTGACCTGAATGGGCACCTGGAGAGCTGGGACAATTGGGCCAAAATCCCCAGAAATATAGGCTCGGGGCCCCTCCAGAGGGTGACGCAACTCCTGGAGTCAATATCCAGGGTTGCACTGAAGCCTCTTCTGGGAGGATACAGGGAGCTCCTGGATGAGGCTGCTTATTATAGAAATGTTGCCCTGGGGGTTACTAGGATCACGGAATCCATGGAAATGATGGAGAAAGGCCTGAATGAAATCAAAGATGAGATGCCAGGTGCTCGACGCCTGGAACTAGATGACGGGAGTGACCGGGTGTCAAACAGCTTCCTGGCACAGATGATGGTTAAGCTAGAGCAATCCATGATCGAGAGATTGGAGTGCTTAATGGCTAGGGTGTCAGGAGTTGAGGACCGGACTGACACGGTCACGGGGAAAGTCGAAAAGATGTCCAGGTAGGATCTGGTGAACCTGGGGCGGAAGGTGGATGTGCTAAATAGGCACATGAAAGATGCCTCCCGTCCCGTTGCCAGTGTGCCCGCCTCCCTGAAAAGCGAGTACAATCCCAAGGGGGCCCCATCCCAGACGGCCCCCTCAGGAGGAGGAAAGAAGAGCAAGGGGGCTAAGCCCATGCCTTCTGCTAGCGGTGGTACCCCGGACCTCCGTCGAGCCTTGCTCACTGGCGTCCCTGGCAAGGATAACACTGCCAGCGAGAGTGAAACCAAACGAAAGAGGACGGAAGATGACACCGCAGACACCACCGACGGGGAGTGGGTTGAAGTCCCAAGAAGCAAGAGGCGGGTTGTGAGAAAAACTGTGGCGGAGCGATAATATCGTCCCAATTTCGAGAATTCGTGCACGCACACAAAGAAAGTACAAAACCATTTTGACGACCGGAACTCGTCATCGGGCCGTGATAGCTGTCGTCCTGTACACAAGGAGTAGAGGAAAAAGGGGCTCACAGCAATTATGATCGCACCGCAACAAGGTCAAATTAATTAAGGTCAAGGTCAGGCTAATTAAGTCGGTAGTACCGGGAGGTGTAAAATGAGGTCAAATTAATTATTATAATTAAATTAAAAGATACTGAAGGTGCTAATTCATATTTCCTCCTCCAACGCATGTTTACCTAATTAAATTGGTAGATACCAAAGGTGATTCATTGACATTTCATCCTCCCGCCCATGTTTACCTAATTAAATTGGTAGTGATTGATATTCCAATGATGAGTTTGACGATGACACTTCCCCGAGATGCTGTCAACTCGTGTGTACCATGAAGCGGAGAAGGGGGAGGAAAAATATACTTAATTATGAACAGGTGTAGACGTTATGAGTTAGCGTTGGTTATAGCTGACTTCACTGTAACCCAGTTATTTATCAATTGTGCTTATCGCACACTCCTTTTACCAGTCAGCGGTAGAACGGTAACCCATTTATTTATCGATTTTACTTATCGTGAATAATGAAACCTAGTTTTTATGCTCACCTCGAGGCTCCTCTACCCCCCCCCCCCCCCCTTCCCCTACTCAAAAATTATATACATAATGCCAGCGTCTTATTTTTTCATTTCCTAAAACCATCATCATCATGTCTTTTTCTTTTTCAACATCAACATCATCTGCATTCTGCAATCTACTCAACAGTGTTAATTACCAAATCGTCTCTTTTCCACTCAACAGTTTGAAGGAGGAGATCAAGAATCAGCATATGACGTCTCAACAGTGTTAAGTAGTGTACGTGAAAGTGTTCGTGAAAAACTATTGCATTTTTTAAGAGAACATAGAGGAGTGAAATGGTACGTTACAACTCAACTTCAATTATATAAATTAGTAAACGATGAAAAGATGAAACAAACACCTTGGTTTCAAGGAAAAATGAATACACTTATCAATTCTCATGATTTCAATCTCCAATACGACGATTTGCTGAGTAAAATTAATGGAACTTTGGTAAAAGTACCTACTGTGGAGTAAGAAAGCAGTCTAGAGAGCCGATCAACTGTAGCCTCTTGTTTAACGACGCCTGCAGTTTGTTATCCCCGCAGGAAGGGAGATGGAAGGCCAGCCCAGACCAATTAGCCCTGGACCACCCGAGAAAATTCCTGGGTCGAACTGAAAAGCCGTTTCTTGGCCAATACGGTTAAGTCTCTCCGCTTCTAAACTACTCATCAATATAGTTTGTCTGATACCCATTCGAGCCTGCCTAACACTCCAGAAAAACGTTCCTCAATTTTCTTGGTCGTGTCGTCCCCGGAAGAAACCACCCGTGAAGCGTTAAGGTAATTCTCGGAGGCATTAGGTAGATAATTAGAGTTTAGAGGACTATCGTAGTATTAGGTACAATCGGACAGTTTCTGAAATTTAGACTTATAGGTAAGTGTGTGTGTGAAAAATTAACGAAATATGTTAGTGTCTATATTAATAAATATCAATTGACCATTTTAAAATTGTCGCTTTGCTAAACTTGGTAATCATTTCACCATCTCTGGCATTCTTCTTTTTAAAACAGTGCAGTAGGAGGAAAAATAGGGAGGCCGATATTTTTTGAAATCGATCGCACGTCTCGGAGCTGACACCCCCGCGTAACAAAAATAGGGATTTTAGATCAAAGGGACAAGGGATTAAGTTAACCCCCCAACGTTGACCCTTAAAAATAGTGGAGAGCGCGCGGTTCCTACCGAGTTAGCCCCCCCCCCCCCCCCCCAGAGTATTTAAAAAATTTAAACGAAAATTAAAGTTGAAACCAACTAAAAATAGTTTTTGTAAGTTAAATAACAACCTAATTACATTTCTTCTCCCCAAATTAAAAATTAGGAAATTAAGGGAACCAACAGGTTGGTTCTATGCGATAAAACGTGAATGAAAATAACGATAAAATTCTTTGAATGTTTTGAATTCAATTAAAGTATTAACATGTAACGCGAGAAGTAATAAACGAAATATTAGCCAGACCGGAGAACCATAATTAAGATTAAAGCATATAGTATAAGATGTGTGTAGAATAAGATTTTTTCTTTTTTTTTTTGTGCCTGAACATGAACCAAAATATTGCCTATTCATGTATATTGTAATTTGTCACAAACAAATGTTTTCGTCAATAAACACACCAAAAATTAGGATCGTCACACTATACAATCACAAAACAAAACACCCGTGAAAACTATTACAAATTAAAAGCATTGGGAAAACGCAATTATAAGGAAAACAAAACAAAACTAATCTAACATATAATTAAATTGGAAACGGTGATTAAATTTAACGTAGGGTAAGGACACCCATTATTGGACACTCAGGGAAAGTTTGTCTTTGAGAGCTCGTAACGTCAACCTATATAGATAGCTTTTATTTAAATGTTGAAACGTTACGTTGTTGAGGGTGAGAAGTATTCCCGAATCGATGAAAAAAAGGTAGCTCTCGTATCAATACTTTTTTAAAATTGAATTTTTATCCCAAAAAACGGGTTTTTACCTGTTATTGGGCACTTACCCCCGGTTATTGGACACCGTTTACCCAGTTATTGGACACACAGAAATTCACCATAATTTGTGACTAATACCTACCTAGTCTCCCACAGAAAAATATGGATTATCAAAAAGTGCGAAATGCTAATACTTACTAAGGTTTCTAGGTACGAAAATAATGAAAAAGTATTCACATGATTAGAGAAATATTACGTTAAAACGTAGTTTAAACAAAAAAAAAAAAAAAAAAAAAAAAAAAAAAAATCGAAAGAGAAACTTTAACTTTTTGTTGGAAATAAGTTGTACGAGTAGAATTGATCCCTAGGAGGTTAACGATCTTAAGTGTGAACACCCTGTATATATACCTAATATGTATATGTTTGTGCCCTTCAAGACGAAAACTCTCCTTAGGATTGAGATGAAAATTCCTTTCTTGCACTAAAAAATCAAGTTTCCCAAACGGAACGATAGTTTGTTGTCCAGAATTTCTCGACCACATTTAATAGGTCAAAATTGAAAAAATGCGCCAAAAAATCACTAAAAATGGCTAAAAAATCGTTGAATTTATATTTTTCAGCAGTATGGGGTGTATCCCATTCTTCACCTGCAGAATGAACTCACGAAAACAAGTTGAAACATAGACCTACCTCCTAAATTATACCTAATCTACACCTAATATATATATATATATATATATATATATATATATATATATATATATATATATATATATATATATATAAATTGCTATGCAATTCTTAGGCCGACCCCCAATAATTTTTTTTGTCCCGCTACGCGAACCCGCGAGGTCGTGGGTTCGAATCCCAGCCAGGCTAGAAAATTTTCCAGAAGGGCCGAGTATATATATATATATATATATATATATATATATATATATATATATATATATATATATATATATATATATATATATATATATATATATATATGTATATATATATATATATATATATATATATATATGGGTCATTTCACGCGAACGGCCAAACTTTTTTTTCGATATTTTTTAAAAGTCCTAATTTTCTAGTATGCTGTACCCATTGGTAATACAAGCTAGGAGCCAAATTTTCAGACCCCTTCTTCGCCCAGCCTTTTCTCTACAACTGTCCGAAGTTTAGGGGTGTGCGCCAAACACTAACTTTTGTTTTAATTGCTCAACCGTTATTGTGCCCAAAAAAATGAGTAAGGTGGCCAATTCTTATGGTAAATCGTCTGCTCTTTCTGGTAGTCATGTCTAAATTTACAAAAAACTTGAGCTTCCTCATGAAAACTCAAAATAAAAACTTCTTTTTCACATTTCATCAATTTCGCATTTTTTGAAAAAAAAATTTTTTGATCTTAAATCATACCTACTAGTATGTGGAATACGAGGTTAAGAGGACGTAATGGGCCGACAAACGGTTTGTCGCCAGTGGTACTTAATGTAGGGCCTGAACTCCCAAAAAACGTAAGCTTCCCCGTGAAAACTCCACATTTCATCAATTTCACATATTTTGAAAAAAAATATTTTGATCTTAAATTATACCTATCAGTATGTAGAATACGAGGTTAAGATGTCGTAATGGGCCGACAAACCGTTTGACGCCAGCGGTACTAAATGTTCGGCCTGTACTGCCTAAATAAAATAAAAATTGAGTTTTCATTATAAAGTCCCCAGTTTATCAAATTTGCTTAGAACTAACTTCACATTTGACGACACATCAGATAGGTGCAAATTTTATCATGAAAATTCAATTTTTCTTTTATTTTGGTAGTACAGGCCGTACATTAAGTACCGCAGGCGTCAAACCGTTTGTCGGTCCATTACGTCCTCTTAACCTCGTATTCCACATACTGATAGGTATGATTCAAGATCAAAAAAATTTTATCCAAAAAATGCGAAATTGATGAAATGTGAAAAAGAAGTTTTTATTTTGAGTTTTCATGAGGAAGCTTAAGTTTTTTGTAAATTTAGACATGACTACCAGAAAGAGCAGACGATTTACCATAAGAATTGGCCACCTTACTTATTTTTTTGGGCACAATAACGGTTGAGCAATTAAAACAAAAGTTAGTGTTGTGCGCCAAACACCTCTAAACTTCGGACAGTTTTAGAGAAAAGGCTGGGCGAAGAAGGGGTCTGAAAATTTGGCTCCTAGCTTGTATTACCAATGGGTACAGCATACTAAAAAATCAGGACTTTTAAAAATATCGAAAAAAAAAAAATGTTTGGCCGTTCGCGTGAAATAATGACCCATATATATATATATATATATATATATATATATATATATATATATATATATATATATATATATATATATATATATATATATATATATATATATATATATATATATATATATAATAAATAAAATGCATTTTACCAACAAAGGAGACAAACTATTGAAGAAGCACGTGAAAGAGAATTAATAAGAAAAAGGAGAGAAAAGAACGAAGAAGGAAGAAAAATACATAAAAAAGGAATTATTAACGACTAAAACGCTTTTTAATGAACGAAATAAAACTCCTTTTATGGTCGCTATAAGTGGCCTTACTGATAACATTCCATGTTCATGAAATCAAGGTCTTCATGGCTGTTGCCCCTGGCTAATGTCAACTGGAAAAAAAGAAGAAAAAAAAGAAAAAAGGATAACATCCCAGAGGATATTCGTCCCTTACTGTATGTGGATGACTTAACGTAAAACCATCGCAATCAGTGCTCCTCCAGAATTTGATTGATTGGGATTTTCCAAAAAATGGGCCTGATTCGATCCCCAGAGAACCAAATTTACAAATCATGAATTGTGAACATAGGAACAAATTAACGGAAATCCTGAGCTGTTTCTGAATGCTATGCAATTTACAAATTGAAAATCGATCAATTAATAACGGAATGAGAGCTAAAATAGGATCAGTTCATTTGGTGCTGCCTCGTGGTGGTGTTTCCCCTTAAGTAGATTTATAAATGAAAAACAAATCACAAGCCAGCCTAAGCTCCAAAGAGTAGACACGCTGACCTGGAAAGTTCGCAACTTGGTTCCACTGTTCATCGAATTGATCGACAAGACTGACACCAGCTACACGCTGAACACGCCATCGACGTTCAAGATTACTGTCATCACCTTCAAGCTCGATGAGGAGTTTTAGTAGAAAACTCATTTCTAGAACCATCTCCAACCCTACAAAACTACAGTGCCAACCCAACCCAAAGACATACCTATATAGGTGTATGACCCGACCTAAAGGAACATCCCCACGTATTTTCCGATGCGAAGGAACAACGCTCCCTTCCGCTACAAGAAATTGGCCTTACCATGAGGAGACACCAAAACGGTCAACAAAACTGGTCTTTCATACCAGCATAATATTTCATCCCAAAAGTTCATTGTGAGGGGGGAGGGGGGGAGGACTTTGTGCTAGTAAATTGTTCATGATCGAATATAAACTGATGGCTGCAGTACACCCACACCCCATATAGGTTCATGCCGGCGACCTTCCCTTGTTAGCAACTCTTCTTCCTTCATGTAGAGCAGGGGTCTCCAAACTTTCCAGCCTTGGGGCCATACTGATTACTCCAGTAAGTTCCGAGGGCCAAAACCATATTACCATTGTTGCCGGTTGTAAAAAGTGAAATAGTCCACTGATGAAAAAAAAAGTCCGAAAAAGTACGCAACGTTTAAAAAAGGCTGCAAATCGGACTAAAGCCCGCAAAACGGCAACATTGCATATTATTAATTTTCCTGTCATTATCTGTAATTTCTAGATTAGTCGTAGAGTACGAGCCATGAGGACACAATTTGATAATTTTCATAAATTTGCTCGTGGGCTGTTTTCTGTTTTTGGTACTACTTATTTGTGTGAGAAGACCTTCTCCAAAATGAAGTACACAAAAAATGTTTACAGAACCCCACGTTACGTTCAGTGATCGAGTAAGCCAGGGCCACATTATGTTACGGGAAGGGCAAACGAATCAAAGTCTGTTCCTGCGTCTGATCATAACATTTTCAGAACTAATATGTATCCTAAGAGCGAAGTGTCACTAATCGTTGTACCAATCGGTTGAAGGTGACGTGTTAGTAAGTTATAAAGAAGGAATGATGTCGCACCTCAAGCCCAACCAACGTCATCAGAAGTGGAAATCTGAAATCTACCTACGGAATGAGGGACGAATTACTTCCTCCTTATTTTTGAAAATAACAAGAACAAGGTAGATAACGAGAATTTTAGTTCAAATAGTTATAATTCGTTCAATGTACGTCTTCCTACATTCCAAGGATTGGTATAAGTATACTTACCTACATACCTACCTAAACATTTTCGAACGTTTTCTGTATTTGTCCTAAAATAATCATTGGACATTGTAGGTAAAGAGGACAAAATGCCCAAGTTCAAGGTAAACTAGTTGGACCTATATTATGTAGTTAGTTAAACTCTACTATAGTTTCAATCGAAGGCATTTTACAGATAAAGTCAGGTGAACAATTTCAAATTGTTTGGCCCCTATCGAACCCCTAGAAGACGGAAGAATTGCCAGCATACCCGCCATCACAATGTTAACTACTCTAACACCATACTCCTTGTTCCTGTTGGTTTAGGGGAACGCAACGATCCGGAATTCTTACCCCTCACGCAACCAGAAGGTTCGCGACCACGACAAAATAGGGCGCCCCCTCTCCATTTCCGGAGTTGGATAGGGCAGCATGAGCAAATTATCCTTCTATGTGTTAGTGTTACTCACTTTATTTTGAGGTAGGATGACTACTCGATGCACTACAGCAATGCTGACTTCTACAGCAATGTTCTATAATAACCATAATAACTGGTATTAACAAGACGATGCATTCTATAATAATTATACTTATATTATTATTTTGATAATACTGGACTAATCCCTCTATGACCCATGGGGTTCTTGATCAATGGAAATGTGATATTATTTGTATCCGTTCTTGCAGTGGTAGGGCCACCTGACGCTACCGTACCACAACTCCCATTCTCCTCATTGGTTCTCGAATAACGCGTTTGACCCCACAGATATGTAGTACCTCAGTGTCCAAATGCTCTACCATAGTAGTCTCCTTGCCAGCCAAGGATGGATGTTTATCTGTATCTTCTAGAGAAGATAAGTCACTGAAGAAGTGTAAGGCTGTATCCAGAACACTTGTAGACAACAGCCCAAGGAGAAGTACAGGGATAACCTGTACTATCCTTGTAAAGCCCCAACAGGTTACAAGGAAAAGAGAGCGCTTGGGAGTAGACCAGATCTCCCTGAGAAATGGAGCTGGTTTGACTCTGACAAACAAAAGAAGGATTATAGGAATATGTCGCCTCCAAAGCTACCTAAATTGACGGTAGCAGATCAAGTTAGTGTCAATAAATGAATGTCCGAAACTGGCTCCTAGAGCGGGTTATAAGATGCCCATGTTTCCATCGCTTCCATGGATACTGGGCAACCCCCAACTCCTCCCCCATCCGAGTTCAGAGAGGATCAAATCTATGACGAGAAATTGTTCGAATAGGGAATCTTATGGTTTTAGGGACACCATTAAGTACCTAACATCCTTAAGGTGGATTAGGCCTAGTATAACTGCCTATCTGTTGGAGGCCGAGACTGGCAGTGGGTTTGAGGTTCGCATCTTGAAAGAGGGAAGGGAGGCGGTAGAGGAATTGACAGAGGTCCAGAAGGCCTAAGGTACAGTCCAAGTAACTGCTGCCAATCGTGGAGGCCATCCGTGTAGTGGAGATGGTTATGGCAGAGCAAGTTCCTGAGTTGAATTTCTACAAGACGCAGCTGATGTCCGAATCCGACAGGCAAGGCGAGGTTATTATGAGTCTAGAGCCAAGAATGAAAACTGAATGAAACCCCCCAAAACCTGTGGACAATTGTAAAGTAGTGGACTGTATGATAACTAGAATTTAAAAAAAGTGCTATGAATATAATAGTTAAATGCTTGAAATACTAGGAGGCAATATAAATAAACTAGATGGACGTTTCACCTTGGTTCACCTTTAGAGGGTGGAGAAATGGCCTGGTCTGGTTCACTTACAACACCGAAGGCTGGCAGGAACTTTTGAAGGTAGATTTGTCCCGTCCTCGTATCTGAGTGCGTAAGAACGACAGACCGACAACGACCGACCATTCCAGATAGCGAACCGTGGGGCCCCAGGACCATTCGGCACTCCACCGCGAAGCACAGACTGTCCACGACGGTATTATACCTACAGTACTTTCAACAGGTACTTAGATGCGAACAAAATCGATCAGATAATATTCAAGATTATGAAAATATTAATTTATATAAAGGTATATTCAAGATGAAAAGGTGTTTAGCGGAGTGATCAAAAAGGGAAGTTCGAAAAGAGAGTAAGAAGAATGGTAGTGACTGAAGGAAGTAGGAAGAGACGACCAGCTGGGGAACGCGTCATTAGCATTAGGGAAATAATATGGAAGATATAATTTCCTTTGGGATTGTGTATAGAAAGGGATTGCAAGCAATTTTCAAATTTTCCACCCCGTTCCGAACCATGGGCTGTAAGTCTCGATGGTATGGAGACTATATCCAGTCGCATCTATATATTCCACACTGAGCGAGCGAGAAACCCCACCCCTAGCTAGCGAAACGAGTAACATCCCCTACACACGTTAGATTTCAATGGAGTTTCTCCAACATACTAGGGATGAACTATTTATATTCCATCGCATCTATACATCACCTAAAATAATAGCCAACCTTTAGAAAAATTGAACTGGAAAACAAATACGTAAAAACATTCAACATCTGACTGTTCTGTTAGTACTGACATGTTCATATAAAACTATATTTTTTGTGGTTCCACATAAGGTGCCGCGATTGATAGTCATTTCCAACAGAAAAAAAGTCTGCCAAGTTGGATGGTTAGTATAACTTCCTGACATATTGTAACATGGGCTTCAGGTCTCGATGGTATCCCACTATATCCCATCGCATCTATACATTCCACAAAGAGCGTGCAAAGGGAGCGAGACAACCCACCTCAAACGAGCGAAGCGGGCTTTGACTGCATTTATGAAGGTGTGCGGGCTTGCTGGATCAGATTGAGGGATAGGCTACATGTGTTTTACAAGGGTGGTTTACCTTGGGATCCTCCTGTACGGCGTACAGGCATGGGCGCACCTTCTTAATGCTGTAGGATGGCAAAGACTTGGTAGGTTTCAAAGATGAGCCATACAGAAGGTAAATCTGTCTTATAGAACAGCGTCGGATTTAGCTATGCCAGTATTGGAAGGTGTTCTTCCTATTAGATATGAGGGATGGCGCAGTTGGGCTATGTTCCAGATTGGCAACGATGTTGGTTACAGTATTCCTGGTCTGGTATTAGCGGGCGATTGGGATCCTGCACTTGGCAACAAGATTGGGATGGTGGGGGGGGGGGGGGGGGGGGGTAACCAACAGCCTGCTCTCCAGTAGGGATTGGTTTAGGGGGGGCAGTGGTTTACTACCTCAGCGTTGTCCTGCTTGCTCTGGCATCGGGAGTTGTGACCTACTCAGCTGGCAGTGTGGCTGGAACACAAGCCCGATCCAAGATGTGGTCAAGACAGGAACTAAGGGGGATCCTCTCAGGAGGATCTTCCCAGGTTGTTTAATCTGGTGTAAGACCATTAGGTAGTATGTCTCAGGATTCCTTTAAACACCACTTCCACTCATGGAAGGAGATATTGGATTCTTGTTCCATTTGTTATGCTACTTTGCCGATGATTTGACGCTTTGTTCGTGTTAAGGCTTCCACGCATGTTCTATTTGTGCAGTATTGACGCAGAAGTTCTATGTGATCTTATACAAATTATTTGAAAGATTTCAGCTTGGGGTATACTCAGTTATTATGTATATATTTTTGATGACAAACAGTCAAGGGCCTTCAGCATTTATGTTTGATTTTAGTTGGTTTTGCAAACATTTAAAGGTCTTCAGCCACACTATTTATGTAATATTTCAAGGCTTTTAGTCCCATACTATATCATTTTGATGGATCTATGATTATTTATTTTTATTTTCTGTTAATTTATTTTTGTTATTTTATGGGAACAGACGGGAAGTCTTTTTCTAATTTTTCAGTCTTTTTCTTCTTTTTTCAAGTCTTTCTGTCTTTTAATTTGAGACGAATTTTTCCGTGGAGGGGTGGTTGTCACGGAGTGGACTCGAAGGGGCCATATGCTGTCACAGTGGACAGCTTCCCTGGGGCTCCGCCTCTCTTAGTTTAGTCTTCCCTGGATTGTCGTCATCCCGACCTACCCCTCTTGTGCTAAATATAATCCTTGAATAAAATTCCTCTTTTTGGAACAGTTGATTAAATCTTTTTTTTTTTTTTTTTTTTTTTTTTTTTTAAATTTAAATTCCCACCACACACGTAACAATATTTGGTGGGCTGTTTGTTAGATTTGGTATAAGCACTTTTGTAAGGATCTAAACTAGCAGAATAAAATAGTGGTAACTGGAAAAATTAGGAGCAGAGCCCATTTTTATTTGAAAAAGTATGTTAAATGACAAGATAACAGGCAGAAAAAGAAATAATTAGGTAACCCGGGGAAAGGTTTACATAGCCAATGGGGAGAGTTGAAGATTGTATCTGTGTATTTACCCGCCCATTGTTTAATTTGACTCTGAATACTCGTTCTTCACAATAAGTTTCTGACACGTAAAGGTTAACGATCTGTTGATGCTGACTGCATTAGCATAAAGAATAGAAAGCAGTCTCTGAGTGTATCACTCGATGCGTGTTACAAAAACTACTCGAGAACCTAAATAAGACCACAACCTGTAATGTAATTTGCGAAAGTAAACAATTGAGGATCACGAAAGTCAGCTTGTGCAGCTGGCCTTCTCCAATAATGTTAATTTAGGTAGTTGAGAATGAACTTATCATAAAGTATTCATCAGCAGTTGTTTTTCTTCAATCAATACCTATGATTTTTTGGTCTTGCTTGTAAAAGCAAGTCAGTCTCAAGTGAAAAGATGTAGGATATTTTATTTTTTCTAAAAATATAATCTTGTTCAAGTGGATTAGGGATTGGGGGGATATTTGTTGTTGGGGGAATAGGTGTTCCATTAACTTCTTCGAACCTGTTAGGAGGAACGGTTGTTTTAGGTGGCTTTTGGTGCCATTAGGTGGCTTTAGGTTGTTATAGTTGGCTTTAGGTGGTTTTCGGATTTAGGTGGCTTTAGGTGGTTTTCGGATTTAGGTGGCTTTAGGTGTTTTTCGGATTTAGGTGGCTTTAGGTGGTTTTAGGTGTCTTTAGGTTGTTATAGTTGGCTTTAGGTGGTTTTCGGATTTAGGTGGCTTTAGGTGGCTTTTGGTGCCATTAGGTGGTTTTAGGTGGCTTTAGGTTGTTATAGTTGGCTTTAGGTGGTTTTCGGATTTAGGTGGCTTTAGGTTGTTATAGTTGGCTTTAGGTGGTTTTAGGATTTAGGTGGCTTTAGGTGGTTTTAGGATTTAGGTGGCTTTAGGTGGTTTTAGGTGACTTTTGGTGGTTTCAGGTGGTTTTCGAACCTCTTGAACCGGTTAACAGGAAGCGACTTTCGCCATCCCACTTGGATGTTCGTTTTCATGATAGACGTTGTGTTTCCGTAGAAGTGTGTTGGATGGACCTTGGATACTTAATTAGAAGCATTAACCCTGAAAGCTTGTTCAGGATTAGTTATTGATATCAGGGACTATCAGATGAGTTAACCATCATAACTTAAGAAACAAAGCCGTGTTTCGGCGGGCGCAAGCTCAGGTATTGTGACGATTTTTACGCATGTTATTGCACCGTTTTCACGGAGGATATTCAGCTGTGTGATTAATTTACCACAATGAATGTTGCGATGAATAAGCAAAATATTTAGGTAATCGGAATCCATCAGTGCCCTACCACATCTCCCACTTTTTGGGCATGTATCAGTCAAAAATAAACTAATGCCGATAAGCCGTATTTTGGTGGGTGCTTGCACTGACAGAAACGAGTGGTTAGATTTGCTTATCACTTCGTAACTTGCGGTTCAAGCCACTAGAACATTTTTTTCTGCAAATGTGAGTGGACAATGGTTGTAGCTAATTTTATCAGAATGTCACAATACGTTCTCTATCGATGCTCCCGCTTTTTGGACTTTCTTCTAAAGAGTAAGGGTCAATATTTGCATCATCCAAGTGGGATTAAAATCATGGCATGATGAACAGAAATGAGGTATTAGAGAAGAGGGGAGGATGGAGGATAAGATAGCCATTGTGCAAAATACATGCAAATACACAATAATAGATATGGATTTTTTGAATTCAATTGGGCATAAGAAGTGCGCATAATAATAAACCTACCGATTATTTATTTGCAGAAAGCAAAACAGTTGGATTCGTTACCATATTTTTGGATAAGGGGGCAGAACTAAATTGTGTTATGTAACTAAATATAACATAGTCACATGAGTTTATAAGCGTCTATTAAAATCGTATTTTCAGTGTATGTTAGTCAGTATATTAATTTGAAACTACTAATTTTCCTGTACGGTTATATAACACTTCTAGTCAACTAACACTAATATAATTATGGACTTACTCTGACTGAATATTAACGTGTGCCTATCTGTTTGGTTCTGATTCAGAGCTCCTTCTCATCTGACCAATTCATATTTTATACCCATGAGAAGTGGCATTAGGAGGGAATATTTACTAGATAAATAGTCAGATGATCGGGAAAGGGAAAAGAAAGCTTCTGACTGTTTAAATGAACCGACATCATGGCTGTTTATTGAAACATCATCCTTGAAGGCCATTGAGGCAGTAAATAGCAGGTACTAGAAATAATTTAATGAGTGGGGCCACGTACTTGCGCTACCTTTAACATCACCGTCTTTGTTCCACAATCCCATAATAGTTTTCTCTGCCACCAGTTTCCTAGTGTTGCTACCACGATTTCTATGTAAATTCCCAATTCACTGCGACTTTTGAGTACCTACCACCAAGTTTTCAGCCTGTTTTAAGAGTGCTCTGCATGAATGTTTGCTGGACATCCTTCGTAATACTATTTTCAGGGTGTCTCTGGAATGGTGAGACTTGTTTTGAACCAGTGCGTTTGTTAATTATCATAGTCTTAGAAAAGAAATAGTATGTTTATTAATTACCCTAGTCTTATATACTGTATCCACGCTATTCTTGCGTATAATTTGTATTACTAATTATTAGGTATTATTCACATACACTCAGCTTTTCTTACTTTCTCTCTTATAATGTGATTTTCTAGTTATGTGTTCTGCCTGCGGACATGGTTTTACCTGTCGTGTTGTCTTCATTGCTCCTGGAAAGGCCAGGCTTCAGGAGCCAATATATCGACTTATTGTCTTGATTACTATAGGAAATTAATCCAGAACTTCGTATTTTAGGTTTTGACCTTTCCAGAGGCATACTATTATTATAATTATTTATTTATTTTTTTTTACTTTTATAGTTGTTGAGGAGGCTTTTTAATGCCATAGTTTGAGTGCCTGTATGTTTATATTTTATAACATAATACCATGTTATTTTGCCATTTATTCCTTGTACATACCAATATATTCTTCTTTGTCAATAATTGAATTATTGTATCTAATGAGTATTTTTAAATACACAAACAAATTTGTTGAGCACCTATAATTCAAGTTGAAAGAAATCACAATTCAGTACCATAATTACTATTGCTGGTACTTAGAAAACACATTAGGCCAGTACTTTTACCAAGGACATACCCCAGAGAGGTACCACAAGAATCCAATATCTCCTACCGGAACTTCGGAAAGCATGTTTGGGAGTCCCTGAGACAATCTGCCTAGTGATCTCCCCCTCCTGTCGGATCCGCTATGAAGAGACCGGCCTCAGCAGCGACTCCATCTCGACACACCGACCGACCGAGGTTATATAAGGCTAAGCGCACACTGGGGACCGGACCACGACAGGACTGTGGTTTGATGTTCCTGCGCATACAAAAGACGGGACCACTGGACTGTTGGTTTTATATATCTGCTCACATAGGAGACCAGACATAGAATAAAATCAACAGTCAGAACTAATTTTAAAGAGGAGAAATTAGGATTTTAAAGGCAAAAGTGTGTTTTAGAGAATTTTATGAAAAAGGAAGGAAAAATAAAAGAAAGATTTCTGGAGAAAAATTTAAAATTATAATTTTCGAAAATTTTCGTTTTGAGGCATTCTGGAACGAATCCTAGAGTTTAACGATTACGCAAGGATGAGATCGTTGGCCAACACTTTTTGAGCAAATTAAATTGGATTAAAATGTTGAAATGGTTTTAACAAACAACTACCTAGAAACCCACCGAGAGAAAATGAGAGTATTATACTCCCAAATGAAATCAAAATTCATAGAGGACAAAACTAAGACTTTGGAAAAACTAAACGAAAACCGCGAAGACCTATTCCGCCCTAAGTATATGTTAAGACGGTACAGAAACAATCGAAAACAAAACCATAATTTAACAAAGAAGTGCTTAAAACGGTAAACCCTGAACTAAAAACCGCCCAAATAGTCCCGCGTCACCACAACACGAAAGAGAAAATATATTTGACCAACATCCGCCGTCCAAAGAAATTCACAGATACCACGGCAAGCGCATGTGACGATAGTTTGAATAAATCCGACGTCCTAGCTAACGAATTCGGACTAAAACTCACCCGGGAAAACTTATTAACCTTAAAAGGCGAAAACTGGTTCAATGACCAAGTAATTAACTTCTACATGGAACTAATCGATCAAAGGAGCCAAGAGAATAACAAACTCCCCCAAACACACTCCTTTAGCATCTACTTATATCAATCTTTCGAAAAACAAGGGTACGAAAGAGTACGAAACTACACACGGAAAACATATTATTTTCTCAAAAGATTTGATCCTTATTCCGATATTCAAAAACGCACACTGGAGGTTAG
Organism: Adelphocoris suturalis; assembly: GCA_030762985.1. NCBI lineage: Eukaryota > Metazoa > Arthropoda > Insecta > Hemiptera > Miridae > Adelphocoris > Adelphocoris suturalis. The sequence continues at coordinate 52,255,860 of CM061045.1, read as the reverse complement.
TAGTCGTGAAAGTCCCGTCGAAAGAGATAATTTATTTCGACTTCCTCAACATGAACTCCACTCAAATCTTAACCACAATCCAATCGTATCTGAAACAAGAATACGAACAAAAAAAGACACCACTTTTAACCTCGACAACTGGAAAACCTATGCCTATCCAGAAACACCCCAACAACCAAACAGTTTCGATTGTGGGGCTCATATGTGTCAAATCGCGAACGGATCAAAATAAACTCACATGACATAAAATCCATAAGAGAAAGAATCTGTGACGAAATTCCAGAGTCGGAATTGATCTAAATTTTCAGAGTCATCCCTTTCAGTATCCTCCTAATTCTCACACGGGGATCAGAAATCAAGAACGTAACAACGAACCCCGGACTGCTTACCAGTTTACTTGGACCGGCACGAATTATCGACGGATACCACTCACTGACGCATTACTATGACTTGACAGAAATCATCAGGAAAACTAGAGAATTAAAAAACACTTATCTATTGACATAAGTGACGACAGAAACAGATTTGAATATACAGAATTCCTGAGAACTACGATTAACGCCACCATATAATTGATCGAAGGCAAACTTGACGACATCCACCTTCCAATCTCAAAACGGTCTCCCACGCCGCACAGAACGAAAAGAGGTTTAATTAACGGTCCATGATCAGTAATAAAATTCATATCCGGATATCTTGACTCTCAAGATGAGGAAATATACGACTCAATTATTAAAAACCTGCAAAATTCACAACAAGACCTACAAAGTCAAATTCATGCCTAATAATCAATCAATGAGGCGATTCAGGAAAACTTTAATAAAACCATGAAAGTAATCACCCACAATAATGAAGAAATAAGAAACGAATTAAACTTTTGGAAAACACAAAATCCCAAGTATAGTCGTCTCCAAGAATCTCGAACAATTTTTGAACACCAACAAGTAGCTTTCAACCTCCTCCTAAATGTTGTCGAAGACATTGAAAATTCAATGGTAGCATGCAAATCCAGTGTACTACACCCCAGCGTGATTAGCTCGCACCTCCTATACCAATAGTTATCGAAATTATCAAAATGTTATGAAAATAAAATCCCCGAGTTCAAAGATCAAAACCTCCTCGAAATTCAATCGTACCTCCGTGTCCGATGCTATATGGGCGTCGAAGAAATCGTCTATTTCGTCAACATTCCTATTCTAGATCCGATCCAATATGTTCAATATCATTTAGAACCCCTACCGACCAAAGTCGATGACGAGTTCATGACCATTGTACCTGAAACAAAATATTTTCTAAAATCCAATCAACGTATTTTCCCTATCACGCAGAAATGCCCGCAATTTGGACACATGTACCTTTGCCCGAATTACTTACCTACTATCTCCGTCACAACCTAAATGTGAAATTAAATTTTTAATCGATAGCGACACATCTCAATGTAAATTCATTAAACTTACTTAAGAAAGTAATCAAGTTAAATTATTGTTAGATATAAATAAGTATTTATTGTTTTTCGCTAAAGGTGACACAATAAGCATTGTACACAGTGAAGGAACAGAAACGAGAACTTTATTTGGCATTTATTTAGCATCTCCAGGCAGACAACATTTATTGTACAAAAACCAAACGTTGTTTGCACCTAAAAATGAACTAGCTGGAAAACCACTCATCATTGGCAATGTCTCATTAAAGCTGAAACCAAACCAAATATCTGACCGCATGTTAAATTTAAAGGAATTAGAATTAAATTCTTTGAACCTACAAGATGTAAGACCTATCAAACATTTAGAAATTTCAAATTTTGTTCAACCCAGTGTCTGGACTATTATATTGTATTTCTCCGTCATAAGCCTATTATTGTACTCTAGTTATAAATATTATAAAGCAGTTAATAACTTACCAATTTCAGTCCAAATTTAAATCGACAAATGGCTTAGAGGGGACGAATTACCTAACGCCCTCTTGCTGACTATGACCTCTTTGTCGTACTGCTGAGAACTGTCGACTCAACAGTACGAACGTTATATAGGGAGCCTGCGAGCTCCGAGACCTTCAGTCTTCTTTGGTCGCTCATCTCGCTACGTGTAACCTGTATCATTTGCAATTTACTTGTGTTAACTTTAAATAAACTTTTTTAAAAAGCAGTGTCTTGAAGGACTTCACAAAATTTATATATATACGAGTATTTATATAAATTTGTTTATTAAACGAGAGTTAAAATATTTCCTTCGGGTGATTGTGGCTACTATGATATGCCCAGTTTCTGGTACTATGGAGTAAAAGGGATCTCTAATCGTAATGGTTGTGAAGAGGCATTCCGTCAGGGAGTTATTTTGAATTATGTTTTGTGAACATTTGGACGTGTCTTTACAAAGCCGTTCATAGTTGCAATAATAGTGGTGATAGTGGTTAGTATAACATTTATCATTAGTAGCGTATAAAACTCTCTTTTCCTCATCTACTAAGACATAGTTATATCTAGGTATTATGGTTACATATTCAGTGCCCTTTAAGATTGGTACCGGTTGTAATAAATATAATTCTAGTTTCACGTCTCTATATACAGGGAGACTTACAATATAAGTTATTTGGTCTTCGTGGAGTGAACAAGTTAGTTTGGAATTAAGTTCATATTCGATTGTGTTATTAAACAATTTTATTCTGTCTGCTTTATTCTTTGTGAATTTTTTCGAGTTCTGCTTCAAGGTTTTGGAGGGGAATTACACTAGGGTGAGTTATGCCTAGTTTACAGAATGTAAGGGATGTTTCAATTTCTCTTAGTTGTGAAATTATTATGTTGGCGTTTGCTATCATTTGCGCCGTGGCTTCACGCAAGAATGCTGATTTTGTATCAAAGGGGACAATGTTATTTCCTGTTAGTTTATTTTTTATTTCCTGGTTATTTTGATTTAGAATGGCGATGGTGTCATCATATTTTTTAATTAAATCTATTACAAGATGGTGTTCCTTTTCGAGGCGAATTGAGTTTTGGTTATTTTCTGCAGTTAGTTGTTTAATGAGTTTATCGTTTTTCTTTCTATCATGATCATTGAGGTTCCCTGTTATGAATTTTACAACAGAGCCTAAGCCATTTATGAGGCCTCTTTTATTTCATTTATTTGATTTTATGTCATTTCTGGGACGCAAGTTTGAAAGTTTCTCGTTCGCGAGATTTAGTGTGGATTCAATAGTCTTCGTGTGTTCGTTGAGAGTAGGTGTCAGTTTATGTCCTTCTACCTTTCTTTTAAATTTTTCAAATGTGAGTGACAGTTCATGTAGTGGGGAGTATATGTCATTAAGGTCATATTATATTACAAGTAAGTGTTGGTCCGTTTCTACGTACGCCTATATTATATAGGTAGGTTTTAGCTTCGGCAGAGTGCGTTACTGATTATCGAGATTCGGTCAGGTGATTGAGTAAATTTTGTTCCCTAGCTTTCGACGGTTTATTCCATCATCTTCAGGGGGTCTACAGTTAATGTTAAGCGATTAAACTTCTACAAAATTAATAGTTCCTTAGCTTCCTCACTTAATGGAAGAATCTTTGGAAGTAAAAGTCAAATTGGCTAGACCTTGAAAAGGTGAAATTTCGGCGCATTTTTTACCGTTCTTGCAACTTGAAAAGATATTGATTCTCATAGCTGAATTTCCGATTTGAGTTGAGTTGATTGTCGTAATTTCGTGACCGATTTTCGTAACACGAATTCGTGATGTTCAGGCTTCGTCGTCAATTCCAAAGAAGGAGCGAAAAAGTGCCAATCATGCATCATGATCATACGAGCTAATTTTCGTAAATTATTGTACTGTATAATGTTAAATTCTTTTAAAATTTGAGCTTTTTGAGTGTAAAGAAATTGTTGGCTATTAGTCTTATTAGTCTTTTTATGGCAAAAAACTAATTCAAAAATTATAATCTGTTATTAAAAAAAACTTTGAAATATTATATATTTTTTTAGTTTTTATAGATTTTTTTTAAAAGCAAATTTATATGAAATTTAATTAAATCTTTCAGCATAATTTTGTACGTAAAATTTTTCAATTATAGTTAATAAATTTTCATATTTGAGCAATATTCACTAAGAAATATAAATTCAATAATTTTCAGCCGTATTTAGCCATTTTTAGTGATTTTTTTTTTTTTTCAACACATTTTACGAAAATTGACCATCTGATGTGTGACGGCAAAGACGGTCTCGCTATGTCTTTGATCACATTTTAATCCACTACACCTGAATACGGTGGAATACGGCGATGAAATTTGTACAGCTTTTTGATAATGGTCAGAACTTCAAGAAAAAAAATGAGCCACGGTCCGAGGATGATAGGGAGTAATACTCCACTACTGTTGATATTTATAACTTCGGCGGCCAAGGCGCTCGAAATTGACCTGTAATCAAAATTATAGTCGTTCTTTAGTTATAGCATCGTATATGTAGTCTCTTAGTGTAGTTGGATCTACTGTTAGTGGTTTATCTTGTGATATCAAGTCCGCGAATTTACAAACGAATGGTCCACAGTCGTAGGAGTTTGTTAGTAAAGGAATTGGTTTTACTGTTTTTAGTGTCCATTCTGCGCGATCTAGTATTTTGTTGTGTTTGTCTTTCCAGTCGTCTCTAATGTAGTGAAATATTGTATCTAGTGTTATTTGTCCGTTGTTTCCCAGTGAATCATAATATTCAACAGTTTTCGTTTTGGGTCTTACGGCTACAAGTCTCCAGTGTGCTGCTTCGTGGATGGGGACCAATATAATTTCTTTTTCCGTAAGGTCGATCTTTTTCGTGTAATTTTTAACGCGGTTGTAACTCTTCAAATACGAGATGTAAAGAAACGTGTTGAATGCGTGGGTTTTGGGGAGTGTATTATTGTTTTCACATCTAATGTTAATCAGCTCCATAAAAGCATTGATAACTTGGTCATTGAACCAGTTAGTATCTTTGATAGAATTTGAGTCGTCTTCATACAATGTTATCCTTAATTCACTTGTGGGTTTTTGTTCTAGAATTTTGGGTTGATCTATTTCGTTCTCCGAACCTTCTATTATTTCTGTAGTTGGTTTTCCTTTCAAGGCTTTAGGTCTTTTTATGTTTTTCGTGTGGATTTTTGTACGAGTGTTGTGGTGTCTCGGCACTATTTCTGCCGTTTTCCGGATATAATCGATACTGTTTATTGTTTCCTTGCTATAATTATTTTTGGTTTTGTCTTGTATTTGTTTCGTTTCAACGTAAACTTCTTGTGGTAGATCGGGTAGTGTGGTTTCACGATTTTTGTCAAGTTTGTCAATAGTTTTCTCTTTCATGTCCAATTGTTTGTTCCGCAGTATTTCGTGAGGTTTTTGTACATTGGTTTTATGTTCGGAAACGTGAACATGGTAGTCAGTTCTCTTTCTATGTCAGGTGGAATCGGGGAGTTAGAGCTAAATGTGCCGTTTATTATCTCATAGGGTGTCATACCCGTGCTGGTATGAATACTATTGTTGTATGTTATAATGGCGTATTTCATTCTTTCTTTTATTGAGGTGTTTCGAAATTCATTGCTTTCTGTCATTTGTCTAATCAGCTCTATAAGGGTTGAGTGGAATCTTTCTATCGGGGAGTTTGAGAGAAGGAAGGCCCGGGAAATGCGATCATAATTCCTCCCACCGTAGAGCGAAGTCAGGGGATGAGTCAGTTAGTGAGCCGTTTCTGCTGAGCTCGGCGACTGAACGATGAACTGCAACGGAGTACTCAAAGATTGTGTTAATGGTTGATCTTGCATTTTGTTTTGTCTCCACTTTTTACGCATATGGTTGAGTATGCAAAGGATTATACCAAGGGCAATGAGTCCATAAAGGGGGCTTGTTATTAGGTTTACCATATTCGTGGCTAATACCTAAGTTGTTTTCTAGGAGAGACGGCCAATGTTCGTTGATACTTGGAATATAAGCATAATCTGTTATGTTTAATTTTAAGGGACTGGAATCTAAATTGTTTATTTCATCGGATGATATTAAAGGGATTCTTAATGTTCCTTGAATTGAACCTTTTGTCATAACCTTTTGTCATGTACGGAAGAAAATTCACCCTCGAAACTGACCATCAGCCCCTTTCATGGTTACACTCGTTAAAAGAACCGAATTCGAAATTGTTCAGATGGAAACTTCGTCTGGACGAATTCGATTTTGAAATCAAATATAAAAAGGGCAAACATAATGCCAATACTGATGCACTCTCCCGAATAGAAATCCACACCAAAGAAACCGTACAAAACTTAAAAGAAACGTCCCCCTCTCTCTTTGTAAATTTAGACGAAGGGGACATCGAAACCATAAACTCTGACAAAGAAGGAAAATACATTGCTTTAATACCCATAAAAGATAGCGCTGTAAATTACTGTAAACACCAAATTATCATCGACGTTGGAGAACAATTTGACATTGTAGAAAAGTTGACCATTTATTCCAGAACGATAAGACCCAAATAACTGTAAAATTCCCCCAAAGGAATTTAGAAGAAGAGATCACAAAATTTATCATTGAATACTTGAAACCCAAAACACCTTATGGACTATACTTTGAAACCAATATTTACACTATATTTGCTTCATGTCAACTCGTAAATCGACAATTCACAGTTGACAATGGACAATACCCGAGACAACAATAAGCCGACGTCCGGAATATGCAGTTCTCTGACCCAATTCACACAAACACGACTGCGCTGATGTCAGCGGATTATGAGACATGGCGTGACGTTGAAAAGAGGCTAAATTCCCCCACTCGCACCCTGGAAAGTGGTAAGGTAATTGTTTACCGCCCTTTAACTTATACGTCACGAAAACTTGTACCCAATGAACGGAATGAAGAATTAGAAGGAACGACTTGGAGGAAATTGCTGGGCGATGATTGGGCCCACCGAAAGCAGACACGCCCTGGACGAATGAATAAAACTGTTTGACGAGCATCAGCTCGAGGTCTTGTTTCTGAAATTGTGTACCCGTCCGGAGGCGGAAATTTGGTCCGTTGAGGGAGCAGTGGAAGACGGACCGGTCGCGGGTCTCCACTCTTCGGCGCTCGTGTACCTATGATGCCAAGAAGAATCGGCAGCCGAAGATCAGCGAGTCTCCCTAGCCAAGAGACGCCAATGCTGAGGAGGATTCAAGATCAGCAGAGAGCCGTTCAGCCAACGGTAAGCAAACACCCCCTTTTCCATCTACTGCCAAGAAACAGTCTCTCCGACACCCACTTAAGTACCTATGCCCAGATACTTCAAGAAAACGTCCCGCGGTTTCCCTCGGTCGCGCCGTGCCCGATAAACCTGCGCGAGACGGAGTAGTGAATTTTGGAGGCTTAGGTAGGTGTTTATATTAGGAGTGTAAAGGACTGTAGGTAGTCTCTCTAGCGCTAAAATACATATGTCATAACCTGGTCATATAAGTGTATTTGAAGAACGAGGAAATGTCTGAATATTCATAATAAATACGTGTTGACTAATTCAAAATTGTCATCATGCTTGTCACCAAAATTGTCATCATTATTAACCATTCCACTTATCATTCTTCCTAAAACAGCGCGGAGACAGGGGAATTGTACTCTCTGGTTATGGTCCAATGTCTCACGAGCCTGACGGTGCGTATTGAGACCAAAACGGGAACTTTTATTCTCGTCAAAACTAAGGGATCAAGAGACGAACAAATCTTACCCTTACACTTCAATACTCATGGAGAAATTCAAATCCTCCGAACAGAAGCTCACTTCTCACCACGTTGTTCTGTAGTTAATATCTCTCTCACGTCAATTTTGTAAAAATAAAAATAAAAGTTCTTTTTAAAAAGTCTCTCGTTTAATAAACAAATTTATATATATATATATATATATATATATATATATATATATATATATATATATATATATTTTTTTTTTTTTACCGCAGTTGCGCCTCCTCCCCCCCATGAGAAATGACTTTGCTTCGCCACAACAACCAACATATACTTTTAAAAGCATGCAGCAGGTACAGTGATGTGGGAAATTTTAGAATATGAACCAATTTTAATAACCTGCAACGAAACTTATTTAGTGATAATAGACGGACAACATTTATCGCAAACAAATCAGCCCAGGACAGCAGGCTCAATTTTGGTCCCATTTAGACAAATGAACGTATCAACATCTATTAGAATAGACAAGAGCAACGCGACGAGACAGGTGGATATGTTTGAAAAAAAAAAAAAAAAAAAAAAAAAAACTTGACGGAAGAAGATTCTTCCAAGATGGAATCGGGACTTGTGGTCGGTCAGACATAGGAGGACCATTCCACCAGAAAGGGGAAATTGGAGATCCACCTATTCAGAAAAAATAAAGTCGAAATTAAATTCTGAAAAAATCAGGGACGTTCTCCTAACCAATCTAGATGTATTTCTATGGTGGGGCGTACATGAACATATTTAATTGATTGATTAAAAATTATTTAAGAAATCCCTAGGGTGAGAGAATGACTCATGGGTGAGAGAATGACATTTTAAGTTTTTTCTTAGGATTTGTCATTCTCTCACCCTTCTAGTCATTCTCTCGCTTATCAAAATACCAAAGATATTTCTTGTACATCTATCAATTTAAACTAAATCGTATCACCATAGTGTTGATAATACACTAATAGATTAATTTGGAAGTTAATAGAAATGCATTCCTCAAGCGTAGTTTTCACCAGAAATTAAGTGAATCAAGTTGTTGAGGTAGATATATGGGTACTTTTTGAATTCAATCTCGAAATGAATTGAATTAAAAGAAGAAAAAAAGTTAATTTCCAGAATAATTTCATATTTTTATTTCTTTACAATACGTATCAATATATTAATCAATTCTCAATAAAAGCAAAAAGTATAACTAATTAACCAGTATAGCTTATCAATAGCTCATTCATGAACACAGCCTAAACTTGTGACCATGGTAGGGAACCATTAAAACGTAGGTTACTTCAATATTTTCTGCACATTCCTAATACTATACGAATTAGAGATCTGAGAACACTTGAGAAAGTGCAGCCTTAAAATGGTAAATAATAATGAAAAACCGGATCAGACTACAGTAACTGACTAAAACTCATAAGTAGTATAAAACGTACCTAGTCTTGAAAACGCACTCTACAAGATTAAACTTTTTTGACAGGTTGCCAGACTTTTTTGTAGACTACAATTTAAATGGTTAATATAACATGTTATTTCAGTTAATCGTCTAGATGATATTGAGATCTTCACACTTTTTGCAACAAAAAAGTTTCACAAGGCCAAAATCAATAAAGTCAGATGCAGAAATGCAACCCTTGTGGTGCAAGACAATTTGGCACACATCACACAAATGACCAGTTTTGTTATGACTTATAGCACCACCGCACTGGAAGCAAAGTCCTTCAGTGACATCACTATTATCATCATCTGCGAGGACATTCTCGTTGGCGTCCATTGGTATCACATTCCCCACCAAATCATCGGTCAGTTCGACTTCTAAGGGACTTTGGAAAGTATTGCCCAGTTCCAAACCTCCCTCGACAGCCAAGATCCCATGCCTGCCATCTTCAGGGAAGCCAATCTTCATCACTTCCTCGAATTAATTTAATGGATTCAGCTTGGGAACTGGGAACTTGGGATCATGATGTGAACGACGATGGTTTTTCCTTTTGAAGGAGAGCTTTTTTCGTTTGAGTGGGTTTAATAGGTTTTCCATACTCTCCAGGGGGTGACTTTAGCTTTCCCAAAGAAATATGGGAGCTAATTTGGTACTTCGAACAATTGCAGGGACAGTCAAAGCAACTCGGTCTGTTCAAGGCTCAATAAACAAGCACATTTGGGAAGGAAAAGGAAAGCACGTGCCCGTGCCCAACTGGATCGTCATTTGGAAGCCAAGGACAGAAGAATACAAAATCTAGAGATTAGAAACAAGGAGCTGAAAAGAAGATATATGACAGTTTAAGGAAAAGACTCGAACGCCTTCAGAAACCAAACAGTAGTAACACCAACTCTCGACGATCTGCCGTTAAGAATATTCTGAAAGGAAGAAATGAGAGAAAACTAGTTCGGATGCGACTACTTTTTGGCGAATCTCTGAGAAGTCAACTGGGAGACAATTTTAAGCAATTGAAATCTCGCGAAGTTTACAGTTACGTAGTTCCCTGATCAGTGGGACCTCTGGTAGCCCACACAGTTTTGGGAGGGGTCGAAATGACAACTATTTGAAACGCAAATTTAAAACGCTGCAAAATATTGAAAATAATAAATAAAAAAAAGTGGGTTTTCTGCCTAATCCTAGTTAGTCCACCGAGCCTCTTGATACTTTTTTGGGCTATTTCTGGCTTCCTTCAATTATATATAGGTAAATAAGTATTCACATCATGTATACTAATGCAACCTAGGTAGGTACATAATACCCAGAATCCAGGTGAAAATAAATAATTGTTTCAACCAGAAATCAAATAAAAAATGCATTGAAAATAATTCCAGCAGTCATTCTCTCACCTCACTGGTCATTCTCTCTCAAAAAAAAGATGCGAGAGAATGACAGGTAAGAGAATGACACATTAGGGTTTTCTCTACTTTTTTCTACTGCAACTGCGTGTTTTCTATGATTTGCTATTATCAAACGAAACCAGAACAAGAGCCCTACAAGAAGACACAAATGGCAAAAATTAATAGTCAATTTCCTTCCTTCTAATGCAGAAGGAAGAATGACATAACAAAAGTGTACGGTCAAGGAACCAGAACAAACTTACCACGTTGACAGCTCTCAGGTGACTTAATCTAGTTGAACTGGTTTTCAGAAGTAACCTTAATGTTAACCCTAAATGTGGCGGGAAAGCAAAAAGCGCGGCATAGTTCCAAGTCTGTCAAAATTCGAAGACAAGGTTGGGGTGAGAGAATGACGTAGTACCTCTGGACACAGGTACTTTCCTCTTCAGTTCATTGTATTCAAGTCAGAAAAATACGGGAAAGCTGTTTTTCCCATTTTCAGAATTGATACGTACGACAGACCACCCCCTTAGAATCGTGAAAATATTTGTAGTGCTCTCAATACAAGATTCAAGTTAAGAAGGTCAGGTCTGGACATGGTGAGAGAATGACATTTTGGGTGTTCAAACTTAAAGTTCCCTCATTTAAATTCAAATTTTGGCATAACTGAATAATGGAACTTGTTAAGCAAGTTGGATAGATAATTGTAAATTTGAAAAAAAATTTAATGCTGAATGGGTAATGGCAGGACCTTCCGGACAGTGATTTCCCCTTTCTGGTGGAATCGACAAAACCCGACCAAAGCCCGTGACATGGAGAAAACTCTTCTCAACAGTAGATTCTCACTTGATTAATCACCCTGCCGACAGATGGAGCGGGCCCCTTGAATTACAGGACCTTCACCACAAGCCGGCGTTCGTCCCGCGCCTCTCCTATTCGCCCACGTTCCCACTCGCCCCGTCGCTGTAAAGCACCGCACGCTGGGTCAGCAATTCAGCGTGAGACCAGACGCGACCTAAAAAAGGGACATTCATTCCTTGGGAAACACGGATTCGGAACAGAACCAAGAGCGGTGTGAACGTTGTAAGGGCAGTCAAAGTAGTATAGTGAAAAGTGGCGAACTTGAAATAGAACTGTGCAAAAAGGCAAGTTAATGTTATAACTATGAGTAGGCAGTGGTGCAAATACAGAATTTCGGGCGAAGTAGTATTATTGGGCGCAGAAGAATAATCGGCCAGGCACGTACGTGGCGAGAAGACAAAAGGACAATTGAACCGTACCTACTAGAAATAAGTAAAGGGTGTCTCGGGTTGGCGATTGTACTAAGGCTTCATTAATCATAGATCTTTAAAGTTCATAGGGTGTACCGTATATCAAGTACTATGAATTAATGCTTCCTGATTTCTTATAAATCAGTAACGTATATTTAGTTCTGTGAATTAATGGGTTAAGCTTCTTGATTTCACAAAAATCAGTACGTGTTTGTGTAATTACGATTTCCTAGTAGATAGTAGTAGTAGGGTTCAAGTTATAATTGCTAGTAATTCGGGCGTACTTGCTGGCTATTGATCTAATTAGGTGAACTCAAGGTTTATATTTTGGAAGGTGTATATTATTGACCAATTTGGATAAAATTATCAGTTGTAGAAGCTTGAGAGGGTTTAAATATCGTTGTATAACGGCAGAGCCATGTATATGGTTGGGAATATATGTGAAGGGCTTTGGGGGAAACTTGTGAGGTATGGTTTTAATAGAGGGCTATAACACGAGATTTTGGGAATGTATGAGAGAAGTTATCCATATAAGAACGACGTAGCCGTATATTTTGTGGGGAGATATAGCTGTGAAATAAGCAATTGTCTACTGGGCTGTGGATGATTTTGGTTTGTGAAGATTTAAATTTAAGAGCGACATAGTCGTGTAACTTGTTGAGGCTATAAAATATACCTTTATAACGCAGGAAATATTATTGCGTATTACGTTGAAATTATTGGAACTAGAAGCTTTGGGAATACTGTGAAGTACTGGTTACAGAAATACCATTATAAGGCTACGAAGTGATGTGATTTGTTGGGTATACATAACTTACCGTTTTCATAAGGTTTATTGAATTGAAAGAATTATTGAGTATAAGTATATGTAAAGAATATATATGTAGGAGCACTTTTTTTCAGTTTGTATTTGCATCATAATCGAACAAGCCTACTAGTACGTAATCATAAATCATGGATTACAGCTGGGACTTTAATTACTGTTATCAAACTTTGATAAATTAATTTCGATTGAATTATAACTAGGTACTTCCAAACGATTTGAAGAACCCTGAGATAAAGGCTTTAAATGTTGTTTCGTTCGTTATCACAGGTGAGTGAACCTTTTGTAAGCCGATAATAATAATGGTTTAAGAGTTTCAATTAAGTTTTGATAATAAACGAGGAACGCAATTACATCTCTATTTCATCGTCCTAGATGAAACACTCATTATAAATCAACATTTCCTGCAACTATTTCTCGAACAAGAAGAAGCTGAGATTTGACTTTAAAGTGAAACAATCGGCAGATGGAAAATCAAACGTTGATTTTCAACAACTGTTAACAAGCAGCTTCTTACTTGTGATCGGCCGTAACTGTCTCAAAGTTCCGTGTTAGACTCTCGTCCAAGTCATTGTGCGAGAGTAGAGAACGTGAAGAAGACGACTTCGGAATTTGGGTGAATCCTTCCAGAACACAAGTCCGTTTCTGGTCGTACTGCCGCCAAGGTTTTGGGAAAAGGAATAGCCAACCATTTCCAGTGAACATCATCCGAGGTGGTCTACCTGAACTCAGCTTACTTGAACTCCCGACGGATATGATAAGGTCAGTTAGCTAATAATTATTCATGTAAGGTCCTGGTGTAGGATAGGGTAATTATTTGCGATAATACTTTTAATAAATCATATATGTACAGAAAGGTTAAAACTGCCTATTGATTTATTCCTTAATTCATGGTGATACCTTCACAAAGGTCAGGGTAAGAGTGAGCGAGATTTCAGGGTAAAAGAAGGCGAATTTGAGTGGTAAGCACTTGAGGTGATTTTAACACGTGGAGGCGCCGGGTAATCATAGAAGTGTTAACGTGGGGATAACCACGTGACACATGGACGCATCGGATCTTCCCTTATTTAATTCTTTATGTTTCTGTCTTCAATGACTTCTTTATTATCTTCCATTAATTTCATCTATTTTTCCTTTAAAATTCTTTATTATATTATGGGGCTGGTACTTGATTTTAAAGCGCCTCCACCAACTGTAAGACTGATTTTAGAATTTTTCTTTCAATATTCATTAATAACCTATGGGGCTGGTACTTATGATCTTAGACGCCTGGTTTACACATTTCAAGAAAGTGGCAGCGACCTTAGGGTGGTCCAACACCACAAAATTACAATACCTCCCAATATATTTATGTGGTGAAGCTCAATCATTTTGGGACAGAAGAACGACAGAAGCCGACCCCCCCCCCCCCCCCCCCCAAACTTACGATCAATGGAAACAGGCCTTAACAAAACGTTTTTATGACCCCAATGAACCCAACATTGCTCGACTGACCCTAATTGAATTAAAACAAAACAAAAGCGAATTAACTCGGGACTACTTGGAAAAAGTAATTACAATATGTTACCGAGCAGATCCCACGATGAGCGAAATGGAGAAAATTAGATGGGTTAAAAACGGGTTGACAACCGAAGTAATACGTTTAATAGGAACCACCCCAATAAATAATCTAGACAACTTGCGCGATGCAGTTAGTCTAGCCGACCAAACTCTAACCGTACTTGAATCCAGACATAATAATAACCAAAAACAGACGATAGATAAATTACAAAAACAAATAAACCAATTACAGCTTCAGGTGAATCGAAAACGGAATACAAACACCACTTTCCAGAGAGGACACACAAATCCACCAAGAGGTTACAGGGGAAGTTCATATCGCGGACAACCACAAGGATTTAGGGGGTCAAACAATTACCCAACCTCATACCGAAGGGGCCAATTCACGTCATATTACTATCTAGATAACAATAGAAGTAGGGGTACATTCTCTAGTAGAGGTACAAACTACGGATTTCGGGGAAATTACCAAAACAGAGGAACTTACTAAAACACCTATTCAAGGAATAATTACTCAGGTCTCAACAGAAACTACAGGCACCAAAATCCAACGCCACAATCCAATTTCCAGAATAAACATAACGGGTACAGTCCCCAAAACTCTAATTACCAAAACCAACGTCCGTCAACCAATAAAAGCGACAATACAGCGCAAGGGGGAAATCCTCAGCAAAACCGAAATTCAAAAAACTAAAATGAGGCGACTCTCACGCCGCGAGTGTCGTCAACCAGAATCTAGGGGCAAAAAACTCCGAAAACCCTTACTCCACAGATTCAAAAATAAAAAAGCAAAAAATAGTAAATATAAACACAATCATCCCAGAGGAATGTATTAACCAACCAATAGTCAAGGGGTCGATACTAGGAAGACCAGTTATCATTCAGCTAGACACGGGCGCGGCAGTGTCGTTAGGGGAAAACACAGCGCTGTCTGATAAAACCAAAAATTCAAAGCAAAAATGCAATCAGAAACTAAAAGATGTTCAGGGGAACTACATTCCAATACAAGGAGTTAGAGCCGTAACATTTAAAATCGATGGAACAGATGAAGAATTCAGACATACATTCTTCATGACGGGCCAAACTAAAAATTCAAAAAACATCCCAGCAATAATATTAGACACAGATTTCTTCAATTTGATTAGTTGCACGATATGTTACGATAAAAAAACACTTACGATTAAAAACCCAAAATTGGTAATCCCATTCCACATGAACTGGGACAAATCGCATTACATACACACTCTAACTCTACAGAAAACTAACGAAAAATTAAAAACGCTTTTCGGATCTTTCAAACCCAATAACATTGAAAAAATAAAATCAGCCAAAATAAAAACAAAACATTACAAAACGCCTAACGTATTAATCAAAAAAATCTTCCGAAAACTAGGGAAAAAACAGCCAAAAATCGGTAGCCAAAATTTAACAACCCCTGAAGTACTTCAACTTCTAAAATCAGCAGGAATAAACGCAAAAATTGAGATAGGAAACACACTTGCAAACTTCGAATTCAAGAAAAGACAGTCAAGGCCGGTAATCCACCTAAAATACGATGTCAAAATGGACAGGTACATCGAAATAAATTCCATAGAACCCATAAAAAAGGAAAAAACGAACCCAGGAAAAGAAATAAAAATACAATAAATAAATGACGGCAAATCAAAATTAAGCTTCCAAGTAAACAACCATTGCCCTAAAATAGGTGAGACCTTAACAACATCTGAGCACAATTCGGTAATTTCATTGCTAAGACAGTATGAAGACGTATTCGTTAGAACCGAACAAGATTTCTGCTCTCTAAAAGCAGACCCAGTAAAATTGCAACTAAAAGACACATCTCCATGGAAACCCAAATTTTACATTAGATCAGAAAAGGAAAAGAGAGTAATGGACGCAGTAATTGACAGACTCCTGAGACTGGACATAATCGAGAAATGCGAGACGCCATATGTGGCCAGCAGTTGTTTTTTACAAAGAAAACCAGGGAAACCAGCAGATGATGTAGAATCCTGGAGAATTTTGACTGACATGAAGGACTTAAACTCTAGACTCATGACTCCCCTATTCGTCGGAAAAACGGTAGAAGAAATACATAGTGCAGTTGCCGGAAAAAAATACTTATTCCTATGCGATCAAAAAGACGCGTTTTTCAGCCTAAAACTAGATAAAGATATTAGAAAATGGACATGTTTCCACACGCATTCGGGAAAATTCTACCAATACAAGCGTTTACCTCAAGGTGCTAGTGTAAGCCCTTACGAATATACGAAAATTATAACCTCACTTCTTCAAAAAACCCCAGAAATACTACCATACATAGATGATTTGGTGTGGGGGGCGAATGACTTCAAATCAGGTCTGCAAACACTAAGAAAATTATTCAAATTAAGCAGAAAAGTAGGAATCAGATTTCAAGTGCAGAAACTAAGATTGTTTATGAACGAAGCTATCATACTAGGAAAAAAAATATCACAGAAAGGAATTGAAATACCAGACGATTCAAAACAGGCAATTCTGTCAATGGAACGACCCAAAACAGTGACGCAACTACGCAGCTTTCTAGGATGTACAGGATGGTTCTCAAACCACATTAAAAATTACTCAGAAATAATTAAGGATTTGCGAAAACCCCTTCAGGGTACACCGGAAAAAAAAGACCAAATTACATGGGATCAAGACATGGAACGTGCCTTTACTAATATCAAAAAAGAAATAGCCAATTCACAAGCCTTAAGACCATATCAACAGGAAAACAGTGACTGGATAATAACTGATGCTTGTCAAAATAATTTTGCAATAATTTATGGACAGACAGACAAACTTACGGGAAAGAAGTACATAGTAAAATTCTTATCAAGGACGTGTCATACTTCTGACTCGGCCACAATTTTAGAATTACGTGCAATCTTGTATGCACTACAAAAACTGAACCACTTCTTGTTCGGAAGACAGGTGGAAATTTACACAGATCATGTCAGCTTAACTCACATAAAATCCTTTAAATCACCAAATCCGCGATTACAACGGCTGTATTTAGCAGTGAACAAATCCACAAATTAAAAATCCACAAATATCCACAAATCCACAAATATCCACAAATCCACAAATATCCACAAATCCAAATAAAACATATTAGTGGCAAAAACAATTCTCTAGCAGATTATTTCAGCAGACACCCGATTAAAAATGAATCAGAAAACCCATTCACAGACGAGGAGTTATGGTTACCAAATTTAAGTCCTCTCACAAATACAGAATTGGAAAATAAAGAGATAAAGAAAGAGAAGGCCATAAAAATTACCACTAGAACAGGCTTAACTACAAATCAATCTATAATCAATCAGCAAGACTTAGAACCGAGTTCCGCAAATTTAGGAACTCAACCCTTAATCTTGGAAGACAAATTTAAAAAAGCCACCCGATTTCAACGGAAAAAAGATGGAAAAAAATACCCCAAAAGAGGTTGTTTTATGAAACACACGAAATTAATGAAATTGTAAAATATTAGAACCAAATTAAAATACTAATACCAGAATGAATAACCAGGAAAAATACGTACAGGACAGTCAATCAGACACTAGCCACCTATTCGAGGGGCTTCAATCCCGTCGGCTGAATGCCGTCGGCAATGCGAATGCCGTCGGGCGTAGAGCCGTCGGCATCGCGCAAAATCAATTTATAATCGACGACTCCGTATAACGGATCCTCAAGTAAACATAAATACAATACTAACAAATTACAATCTTTAAACAATTTTCAGAACCCATACGAGTAGACAGGAGACAGAAGCGCTCATGGTTCCCCATTTTCGGGAAAATAAGCAATTTTTTAATAGGGTCCGCAACAGACGACCAAATAGATCAATTAAACAAGACAATCTCTACCTTAAAGCAAGAAAAAAACGAGAATTGTTCATTCATTAAACACCTTACAAGGGTGGTCCAATTCAACAATCTCCACTCTGCTGGAGGAGTCTAAATCAGCAATTTTGAGCCTAGAAACGGTAAACAGACAAAACATCCAAACACTGAAACACCAGGTAGAAATTAAAGATATAAAAAATCAAGTTGACCATGTAATTCAACAGATTTTAAACAGAATCATACTAACACTACACGAGGGAGACCAAATATTACAAATTCTGGACCAGGCTAGTTACAAAACAAAATATCTGGCAAGGAATGCCTTACTACCAACTGACACAGCGGCTCAATTAATGAAAATTCAGGCAGAACTACAAAAAGGGACTCGCCTTCAATACTATCAACACGGCCAACTTAATATTTACAATACACTTCAATACGCAGAAGCCCAGATCCAAAGAATCCCAACAGGCAACTTAATACTAATAGCCCAATTTCCGGTAATTAAGGAAGACACTAAACTAAAGCTACGATATTTTCAGCCAATACCACAACAAAATCAAGACGGAATTTTTATATACAAATCAACACAATATAGGCAGTACATTTTCGACAAAACAGATAACACGTATATGGGAATTCTAGATAACGTCATAACAGATAAATGTAAGATATATGACGAAACGATAACTTGTAACCTACAAACGAAATTTCACTTAACTCAGGAAGAAGAACCGACGAAGACTGCAAACACGACTCATGTGTTCAAATTGAAAGCTCCTTACATACTAGTTTTGCCATCACAACCAAACTTAATGATTCTAGCCCCAGCAAACCCCAAAATACAGGTAAGAGACGGAGGAACTCAACGCCTTCTAGCTCTTAACGGGACGTACCTGGCGAATTGTCAAGGACTTTGCGAAATAATTTCAGCCACGGAACTATTTTCACCTCAAACATATCAGGAGACCTAGCCCTCAATCGGAAAAAGCCAGATAATAGAAATTGAAAACTCCACAGTATGCCAAAACCTAACGAACATACAAATCCCCCTATTGGAAGGCTCGATTGAGTCAGCTTTGGGTCGGAATTTCCAGAAAACAGCGTTAAACCTCAAAAATGCACCGACTCCGATAGAAAACGAAATTCCTCTCGGAGTAAACACTCAATGGATTAACACAGCGTTTCCAATATCAAATGCCGTAACAATCGCGATATTCAGTGTGGCACTATATATAATTTACAGACGTATAACTAACACGGGAAGTGTATCTCCAGTTCCACAAATAAATATCCCCACCATAACTATGACTAGGTCAGAACCAATTTACACAGAACCACATTGCAGCAGAGTGTAGGACGGAAAACGGACTAAATAAGAAATGACAACGGACATGACAGCCAATGGGTGTACAGAATCTAGCACAAATGATAAATCGGATAGACAACGGGAAATTAAGCTTAAGAACATAAGACAGAGAATACAAAAGAAAGGGTAAACTAATAATCTAAAACTCAGACAAATAGTCAAAGGATTATCTATCAAATGTATATAAATAAGGTGTTCTACTTGTAAGTCATTAGCAGATAAGTCGACGTTAGACGGAAACATGTCTAGCAATTAAAGGGATGCGAAATATAGAAATTAAGTCTAACGCAAGGGCAAAATGGTGTAGAAATAGGAAGATTACATCAACCAACTAGAAAGAAAGTATTAACTAATTAAGAATTAATTACTAAGTATTATTTAATTCATCCAACTCCTACTTTACAGAGGACTAAATACAATTAATTACATTCAAACAAGAAAGTACATTTTCATGATGTATTAAAGTACAAAGCAATTTCATAATATATATTTCATTTTATTTTATATTGTGCCGTATATCAAGAAGGAACAAAAATCATTCATTCATTTACTAAAAAGTGCACTCAAAGCACATAGGAAGAGAGAATTGTATTCAATCAATCATAGAGACAAGAATAACTTGAAAAGATTTCAGATAAATACTTAAGTGAAATATTCCAATCCTTAAACTAAATAATCAAATACTTAAGATAAATCAAATTATTCCAAAACTTAACAAATAAATGAAGTACTATGATGTATCATACTGTAAAAATTCTCAATTCAGCCAGCAGGCACAAAACCCAGGACCTAGGGAATCGGGACTAGGCTTTTCTGTTACAAACCAAAATTCACGCGTCCGGACGCTCCGCGTGCGAAAACCGCCACAGCTCCATAGTCCACCCGGGAGACCCAGCAGCCAGATTTTCACACCCCCACACACGTCCACGCGAGGGGGAATTGTGAGCCTGGATTTGGATCCCAACCCGACGACAGACACCTGATAAGTCTGGGTCCAAATCGTGGGAAGCGTCTAGCTTCCACGATTCCGCGAGCTGCCAAAAGCGATCAGGTTTCCTGAAACCTCAAAGTCGGGAAACGCTGACGAGGAGCCACACGTGCGGCAGATGAAAAAGAGACGCTGCATTTCTCCAGCCCCCTCTCAAATTTTGAATATCGCCTGTAATTGGCTCCCCTAA
This sequence comes from Adelphocoris suturalis, assembly GCA_030762985.1. NCBI lineage: Eukaryota > Metazoa > Arthropoda > Insecta > Hemiptera > Miridae > Adelphocoris > Adelphocoris suturalis. Next base: position 52,235,320 of record CM061045.1, on the reverse strand, counting down.
ATGAGGAAAACTCGTCTAAGAGGGAGGTGCCAAGACTTTTGACGACTTCGATTCGCTGTTGCCACGGAAACGGAAATCAATGGATTCTTTCAAGATATTTCGACCGCCTACCTGACGCTGAGCATGCGCGCAAGATCGCGCCGAGAAGATTCGGAAATGTGGAAAGAATTTTCATTCAACCCCCGAGTATCAAGTGATAAACACCTGTTAACAAGCAGCTTCTTACTTGTGATCGGCCGTAACTGTCTCAAAGTTCCGTGTTAGACTCTCGTCTAAGTCATTGTGCGAGAGTAGAGAACGTGAAGAAGACGACTTCGGAATTTGGGTGAATCCTTCCAGAACACAAGTCCGTTTCTGGTCGTACTGCCGCCAAGGTTTTGGGAAAAGGAATAGCCAACCATTTCCAGTGAACATCATCCGAGGTGGTCTACCTGAACTCAGCTTACTTGAACTCCCGACGGATATGATAAGGTCAGTTAGCTAATAATTATTCATGTAAGGTCCTGGTGTAGGATAGGGTAATTATTTGCGATAATACTTTTAATAAATCATATATGTACAGAAAGGTTAAAACTGCCTATTGATTTATTCCTTAATTCATGGTGATACCTTCACAAAGGTCAGGGTAAGAGTGAGCGAGATTTCAGGGTAAAAGAAGGCGAATTTGAGTGGTAAGCACTTGAGGTGATTTTAACACGAAAATACGTCTTACAGAGTTACAGAGCAATGCAAGAGGAAAGGAGCTCAGCTCAATGCATAGTGAGTCCGAATGGACTGAGTATGACCTGGATGACCATGGCAAAAAGAAATTTACGAGATCTCCCAATTATGGCCTCATGCAATACCTGACCCGACCTCAAAACGATGAAGGTGTAAGTTAGCCAAGCAGTGGGTCTATATGGCAGTAGGAGCCAACAGTGGGGAAGATGATAATGAGGAACAGGATGGAAAATATGGTGGAGTGCATAAGAGTACCCACTCAGCAGTGATGCAAGAAACCAATCTGCAAGAGCAGCGACGAGCTGGCTCAAAGTGGCCCTAAGAGGGAATGGAAAAAGATAAGGCAGAAACAAAGCGGCAAAAGAACTCCCTATAGAAGCCGGTAAGGCTGAGCCCCTTGAAATGCAGACAATGAAAACTCCGCGTCTTTATATAGAGGGGTTTGAAAAAACGGTGGAGAAATGGGAGAAAGACTGGCAAGCATGGGGAAGTGCAAAGGAACATATTGGTCAGAGGCCAATGCAGCAGGCAACTTTCAAGGTGATAAATTCGAAAGATGAGGTAATAATACCGCTACTGAGGGCTTACAAGGAGCTGGCCAACGAGACAGTCTTCCTTCGGAGAAAGATCAGAGACATGGATGGCAATGTTATTGGAACTGCAGAAGTTTGCTATAGCAAATACCACCCACATTGAGGCAAAAATAATGGATACTGGGAAAACAACTCAAAACACGATAAGCAGGATTGAAAAACTGGAACTTGAAGGCCTCCAGGCTCTGTCGAACAAGGTAGAGGTCATCAGAAGACAAGTACGGTTAGAACAAAATCCACAGAAAGAGCTGCTACCTTTCAGACCTCCACAACAATGAGATCAGCACCAGAGGGTGCATCCTCAGAGGGATCAGACCAAAATTATGCCTAGAAAATCCGTGAAGCATCAGGCAGATAGACCAACCTACAGAGAGACAGAGTCGGATTTAAATCCATCCACATCTGCGGCCAGTGAAGATGAAAATGATGGCAGGGAAACTGTAGGAAAAAGGAGGAAGAGAAAAACAAAACTCTCTAGGAAGGCTTGCACTCAAAGAAAAAAGTATCTTATCTAAGAGAGTAGAGATCACCGCTAATAGTTCCAAAAAACAACTTAGTTTTCCAAGGCGTGCCATCATTGTTACAAAACAGAAAGATGACGACTCTCTGAGCATGGAGCTAAAGGCTGAAAGCAGTGGAGATGAATTGATAGTGAGGTGCCTTCTCAGGCTCTGTGCTCCCCAAAAACATTAAGGAAGCAGATTAAATCGGCAATAAATGCTAGAGAGGAAGTTCTGTAGTTTGATGAAATGAGACCTGTGTGAGCCCAAATTTGGCTCACATCTAAAGGATATCCGTCAGCTTTCAAAGCCTGGGAAGTTGCGAGCTACAGCAGTCCCACGGTCCCAGGAAACGAACGAATTTCCCAAATCTACATAATCAAAAAGTTCAGACTGCCGACCGCACGCGCCATTTGAAAAGCGATCACCACTGCAAATTTTAGTCCCCACTCAATCGCTGCTCAGACGTCTGGTATTGGTTCCCCAAAAAACGGAAAAACCAACCAAAACACAACCCCAGGGCGGTACCTTGCAAATTGGATCGTCGCCATTTGTCAATACTATGGCAATCAAATTTAAATGGCATCCCTTGGAGGGATGGACGAAACCTATGTAACCCCTCTGACGCATGATCATGCGCAGAAAAATTCCCGGGACAGTTTCGGAACTTCAAAGGAAAACCATTCTACCCAGTATCGCCTAAGAGACATCATCTGCCCAAAAGCAGCCTGCCTTCTGGTGGTTTATTACTTGTGGTCATATGAACTATAAAGTTTACTGTGTAGAACAGACTTTGTATACGTGTCAAGTTTAATTGACCCTGGTGAGAATCCTTTCGGTGTGCTAAGTCCTCTCACTGGGAGTATCTGTGAGCTCTCAATTTAGCTCCCAACCCAACGTCAGAAACCTGAAACGTCTGGGCCACATCCGTGGGAAGCTCCTTGCCTTGACGATTCCGCTAGCTCCCAAAAGCGATTGAATTACCTGAAATCACAAAGCCGCGAATCGCTGACGACGCGGCCCACGCGCGGCTGGAAAAAGAGAGACGCTGCACTTTTCTCCAGCCCCCTCTCGAAATTGAACATCGCCTGTGATTGGTTACCGTGAACCAGGAAATTCGCCCAAGGAGGAGGTTCTAAGACTTTCAAGAAGTTCGATTCGCTGTTGCCAAGGAAACTGAAAATCAATGGCAACTATTAAGACTTCTCAACCGCCTACAGGAAACTGAGCATGCGCGCAAGATTTTGCGCCGAGAAGATTTGGAACAGAAGAAGTAACAAGGATTCAACCCCCGATTATCAAGTCATAAACACCTGCCCACAAGCAGCTTCCATACTAGTAATCGGCCGCTATAAGTCTCTAAGTTTTTCGTGAATAGTTCAAGCATAACAGTTGTGCTCGAGCAAGAGAACGTGAAGAAGACTACTGCGGATATTGGGTGGATCCTTCCGGAAGAACAAAACAAGTCTCTGGTCGTAATTGCTGCCAAGGAATTGAGGGAGCGGAAATAGCCAGCCATTCCCGACGACGTTATCCAAAAGCAGACGATCCTGAAATCTACTTTTCCTCAACCTCCGACACCAACACTAAGGTGAGATAAATTATAATAAATCGTGTAAGGTCCTGGAGTAGGATAGATTAATTATTTGAAATCGATAATTTTAATAAATCATATATGTACGGGAATGCTAAAACTGTCTTATGATTTGTTTTCCTTAATTCACGGTGATAACTTCACTAAGGTCAGGAGTAGGGTGAGTGAGTTCTTTTCAGGGTCAAAGTAAGCGTAATTGAGTAATAAACACCAGAGGTGATTTTAGCACAAAATACAGGCTTACAAAGTGGTGGAGGCGCTTTAAAATCAAGTACCAGCCCCATAATATAATAAAGATATTAAAGGAGAAATAAATAAAATTAATGAAAAATAATAAAGAAGTCATAGATGACTGAAAAGTAAAGAATTAAATAAGGGAAGTAAATAAAAAGCCTTATAAAAGTAGATTAAAAAAAAAAAAAAAAAACCGCGCGGTATAAACTAAAAATAAAGGTATTAAAAGAGAAACAAAGAAAAAGTTAAGGATTAAGGTGAAACGGATTAAAGAGAAACGATTAAGAAAGAGAAATGGTATATATATATATATATAAAAAAGGTATAAACAATAACTAAGAGTATAAAAAAGAAACGTTTAAAAAAGAGAAACGGTATATAGATAAAAAAAAAAAAAAGGCATAAAATAAAACGTTAGTAAAAAAATTCAAATTAAAGAAGAAAGGAACAGATTAGAAAGACATAATTAAAGGATTAAAGAGATAAAGATTACGTGAGAAAAGAAAGAATAATAACGTTTTCTAATAAAAGAAAAACGGGGATAAAAAAATAGATAAGAAAAGATTACTGAAAGAGACAATACACACTAAATCCCATCAAAACCTCAGTGAAGGAATTACTAGAAATTAATCAAGAACAAAATTCTACCCCAGGACCAACCTAACTTAAAGTAGCCCTTAAGTATTGTAGAACTTAAGTAGGTAATTAAGTAGGCAAATATATAAAAATTTTGTACTCTTTACAATTATAATTAATATAGGCCCTCAATTGAACCATTAGAATCAACAAAATCATGAATACATTGTTATGGAATGCTCATTAGGTTGTCCAGCAAAAGATTCAATATTTATATCTACCATAAGAAAATTAATAAAAAAAAAAAAAAAAAAGATCCGAAAACAAAGTTGGGAAGAATTGGTCAAGAGAGAGTATCTGATCTGACCCAATTCGCAATCTTAGTAGGAATCTTAGAACACCCCTCTCAATACAAATCTAGAGAAGAATTAAGACCGGCAATTAGGAATTGGTGGCAAAATCTTGACATTAAAAATATAGAGCAACAATTAAATAAGGTATTAAATAAGGGAACTAACCAAATCGATATCATCTTGGGGAAGAACCTGATTTCCAAAGCTGGGATACAAATAGCAAAACCAGAAGAATATTCACCTGAGAAGTGGCAAGAATTTGGGAAAAATTTCGAAACTTGGCTAACGGACTCAAGCATATTAAGCGACACTGAGAGTGAGGACGACCAATTGACGGAAGAACAGTTAACTATTTTAGACAACGAGAGAGCCGAATTACTAGAAAGAGTACTAACAAGGACATACACAAATTTGCAGACCTGGGAAACATACTTGACAGAACTAAGAAATATAAGATCAACCTTAATAACTGCGTACTCTAGATTCACAAAAAATCTACCGACAGACAGAGAGAAACAGACGGCAACGGAACAAAAATCGGTACAAATTTACCGTACTAACATACTAGCGGTAGAGAACAGAATAGATACCGTAATAAAAAACAAACCCCAGTCTCTATATCTAACAGAAATGACGGAAATTAAGCCAAAACTAACTCCCAGATATTTCAGCGGGGACTCCACTGAAAAAGTAAACGCATGGTTTACACACTTCGAGAAAGTGGCAACGACCTTAGGGTGGTCCAGCACCACAAAATTACAATATCTCCCGATATATTTATGCGGAGAAGCGCAATCATTTTGGGACAGAAGGACAACTGAAGCCGACCCTCCTCAAAATTACGATCAATGGAAACAGGCTCTAACTAAACGATTTCATGACCCCAACGAACCCAACATTGCTCGACAGACCTTAATAGAACTTAAACAAAACAAAAACGACCCAACTAGGGACTACCTGGAAAAGGTAATTTCAATATGTTACCGTGCAGATCCCTCAATGAGCGAAATGGAGAAAATTAGATGGGTCAAAAATGGGTTGACAACAGAGGTTATTCGATTGATAGGAACCACCCCAATTAATAACCTAGACAACTTGCGGGACGCGGTCAGCTTAGCCGACCAAACCCTATCAACACTTGAATCTAGACATAATAACGACCAAAAACAAACAATAGACAAATTACAAAAACGAATTAACCAATTACAGCTTCAGGTAAATAGAAAAAGGAATACAAACAATGCTTCCCTGAGAGGGCAACCAAATCCATCGAGAGGATATAGGGGGAGTACATACCGTGGACATCCTCAAGGATTCAGGGGGACCTACACTTACCCAACCTCCTACCAAAGGGGCCAATTTACGTCTTACTACAATCCAAATAACAATAGAGGTAGAGGTTTTCTCCCTAGTAGAGGAACAAGCTACGGATTTCGAGGAAACAACCAAAACAGGGGAAATTACCAAAGTACTTATTCAAGGAACAATTATTCAGGCCTTCAGAGAAACTACTGGCACCAAAATTCGGTTCCTCAATCAAATAGCCAGAATAGACAAAATGGGTACAGTCCACAAAACTCTAATTTCAATAACCATCGTCCGTCAACCTATAAAAGCGGTAATACAGCGCAAGGGGGAAGTACCCAGCAGAGCCAAAATTCAAAAAACTAAGAGGAGGCGACTCTCACGCCGCGAGTGTCGTCAAGCATGATCTAGGCGCAAAAATCACAAAAAATGCACAAAACTCATACTCCACGGATTCAAAAGATAAAAAGCAAAAAACAGGAAAAATAAACACAATCATCCCAGAGGAATGTATAAACCAACCGATTGTCAAGGGTTCGATTCTAGGAAAACCGGTCATCATTCAATTAGACACGGGAGCAGCTGTGTCGTTAGGGGAAAATTCAGCGCTGTCTGATAAAACCAAAAATTCGAAGCACAAATGTAATCAAAAATTAAAGGATGTTCAGGGGAACTACATCCCAATACAAGGAATTAGAGCCGTAAAATTTAAATTCGACGGAGCAGATGAAGAATTCAGTCATACTTTCTTCATGACAGGCCAAAACAAAAATTCAAAAAACATACCAGCAATAATATTAGGCACGGACTTCTTCAATTCAAACAAATGAACGATATGTTACGACAAAAAAACACTTACGATTAAAAACCCACAACTGGTAATCCCTTTCGACATGAACTGGGACAAAACGCATTACGTACACACACTGACTTTACAGAAAACCAACGAAAAATTAAAAACGATTTTCGGATCTTACAAACCCAATAGCATTGAAAACATAAAATTAACTAAAATAAAAACAAAACACTTCATACCGCCGAACGTATTAATAAAAAAGATCTTCCGAAAACTAGGGCTAAAACAACCAAAAATTGGTAGCCAAAATTTAACAACCCCAGAAGTACTCCACATTCTAAAATCGGCGGGAATAAACGTAAAAATTGAGATTGGAAACACACTTGCAAACTTCCGATTCAAGACAAGACAGTCAAGGCCGGTAGCCCACCTAAAATACGATGTCAAAATGGATAGATACATCGAAATAAATTCCGTAGAACCTATAAAAAAAGGAAAAATGAACATACAAAAAGAAATAAAAATACAATCAATAAACGACGGCAGATCAAAATTGAGCTTCCAAATAAACAACCATTCCCCAAAAATAGGTGAGTCATTAACAACTTCTGAGCACAATTCGGTAATTTCATTGCTGAGACAGTATGAAGACGTATTCGTTAGAACCGAGCAAGATTTTGGCTCTCTAAAAGCAGATCCGGTAAAATTACAACTAAAAGACACATCTCCATGGAAACCCAAATTTTACATTAGATCAGAAAAGGAAAAGCGGGTAATGGACGCAGTAATCGATAGATTACTGAGATTGGACATAATCGAGAAATGCGAGACGCCATACGTGGCTAGCAGTTGTTTTCTACAAAGAAAACCAGGGAAAACGGTAGATGACGTGGAATCCAGGAGAATTTTGACTGACATGAAGGATTTAAACTCCAGACTCATGACCCCCCTATTCGTCGGAAAAACGGTCGATGAAATACACAGTGCAGTCGCCGGAAAAAAATACCTATTCCTATGCGACCAAAAAGACGCGTTTTTTAGTGTAAAACTACATAAAGACAGTAGAAAATGGACATGTTTCCACACCCATTCGGGCAAGTTCTATCAATACAAACGTTTACCTCAAGGAGCTAGTGTAAGCCCTTACGAATATACAAAAATTATAACCACGCTTCTTCAAAAAACCCCAGAAATACTACCATACATAGATGATTTAGTATGGGGGTCAAATGATTTCAAAACAGGCCTACACACACTACGGAAATTATTCAAATTAAGTAGAGAAGTAGGAATTAGATTTCAAGTACAGAAACTACGACTGTTTATGAACGAAGCAATAATACTAGGAAAAAAAATATCTCAGAAGGGAATTGAGATTCCTGACGACTCGAAACGTGCAATTTTATCGATGGAACAACCCAAAACGATAACGCAACTACGAAGTTTCCTAGGATGTACAGGATGGTTCTCGAACCACATTAAAAATTACTCAGAAACAATTAAGGATTTGCGAAAACCCCTTCAGGGTACACCGGAAAAAATAGACCAAATTACATGGGACCAAGACATGGAACGTGCTTTTATCAATATAAAAAAACAAATAGCGAACTCACAAGCATTAAGACCGTATCAACAGGAAAACAGCGATTGGATCATAACTGACGCTTGTCAAAATAGTTTTGCGATAATTTATGGACAGACAGACAGACTGACAGGAAAGAAGTACATAGTAAAATTTTTATCAAGGACGTGTCACACTTCTGACTCGGCCACGATTTTAGAACTACGTGCAATCCTATATGCATTACAAAAATTGAACCACTTCTTGTTCGGAAGACAGGTAGAAATCTACACAGATCACGTCAGTTTAACCCACATAAAATCTTTTAAATCACCAAATCCAAGACTACAAAGATTATATCTAGCTGTAAATTCGTATCCCCAAATTCAAATAAAGCACATAAGCGGCAAAAACAACTCCCTAGCTGATTATTTCAGCAGACACCCAATCAAAAATGAAATAGAAAACCCATTTACAGACGAGGAGCTATGGTTACCAAATTTAAGTCCGCCCACAAATGTAGAATTACAAAATAAAGAAATTAAAAAACAAACGGTCATACAAGTTACCACAAGAACAGGATTAACCACAGATCAATCTTCAATCAATCACCAAGACTTAGAACCGGTCACCATCAATCTAGGCTCACAGCCCCTAATTTTGGAAGACAAATTTAAGGAAGCTCTACAGACAGACAAATTTTACACTGAAATAAAGGCGATTCTAACTCAAGGCAAACGTTCCAACAGATACATGCGTAAATTATCGAAAAGATTCACCCTAGACAATAAAAACAGATTAATCTATCAGTTTAAGAGAAACGGCTGTATGATTTCAAAATTATACGTCCCAAAAGATTATAGAACGGTTCTATTATCAAAGGCACACGACCATCAAAAAGCAGGTCACTTATCAGAATTTTATGTAAAAAACACACTAACCCCACACTATTATTGGCCAACATTAGGAACGGACGTAAAGAATTACACAAAAACATGTGAAATTTGCCAAAAAGTAAAGCCCATGACGAATAAACCTTATGGTGCTCTACAGCAAATTCCATTTCAATATTTGACCCTAGACTTTTATGGACCACTACAATGGACAGAGAAAACAAAGAAATGGGTATTTTTAGCAGTTTGTGGCTTAACAAGATTTCTGTATATGAAATGGGTAAAAGACACATCCGCTCAATCCGTTATTGAGTGCTTGGACGAGATTTCAACTTACTATCAAAAACCAAGAACTATTCAATCAGATAATGGCTCAGCTTTCATCTCTAAACAACTTAAAGAATATTGTCAAAAGAATAGCATTACACAGCACTTAAGCTCAATAAGGAAACCAAGTTCGCAAGGAGTCGTAGAACGTGTTAACAGAAAATTAAAGGCGTACTTAACGACGTACATTGAAAAAAACCAAGGAACTGGGATACAATGGGAGAGATTACTAAAGAATGCAATGAAAAGCTTTAATTCTGCAATTAATAAATCGACGAACTTTTCCCCACACTACCTAGTTTTTGGCACGACAGAAAACATAGATCCAAACCAGATTGACACCATTGACGAGAATAGATTAGGTATTTTAAATCAAGCACGGGAACAAGCGATAAAGACACATAATAAAACTTTCACCCAACGAGCTCGCCAATTTAATAAAAATAGAAAATCACTAGATTTATCTCCGGGAGATTTAATATTAATTAGGAATGATGTGCTTAAACCTTACAAAGGCAAGCTTGAAGCAAATTACAGCGGACCTTATCAGATACTAGAGAGAACCAGTACACACAATTACAATGTGTTATACAGTACAGAAACAGGAGGGAAAATTCGTAATTTCCATACCTCACAAATAAAACCGTATTATCCCCGCCAGGAACTTAGCAACAATGATTTAAATAAATTACCAAACTAAAAAGCATACGAGTTGAGAAAATGATCATGAATGAGTCAAGCTATGAATGAGGAATATGTGGTGCGCACCACACAACAAAAGAGTGAATGGATTAGTACAGTGTGACTAAGTACGCATGTAGATATGAACTGGTGACATGAATGGATAAGAGAAAATGAACCGCAATGCTGCTGGCAGTATGTGCGATGTGTGAATTAGTACGAATGGACAGTATAATGAAATCGTATGCGTTGCTAAGTTTGGAAGTACACTTTGAACATAACACACATTGATTTAGTATGCACATAAACAAAAGGTTCTCAGAAATAGGTAAATGTTATTTAATATAAAACTCAAGGCTGCAATTGGTCGCGAATCCCCTATCAAACACACATTGCGATAAAAACAGAAAAAGTAAAATGCTTCTCAGTCAATTACGAAGCTCGGCGCGAGCATAGAAATAATAACGAAAATTACGAAAACATTGTAATTAACGGTTCGATACGAAAATACACGAAGATAAAGGGAAACACGTATTACCAAAAACAGCGGAATAAACGGCCCGCAACTAGGAATTAAATGTAGATAAAGGGGACGAAAACGTATCTTAGAACATAAGAAAACAAGGGGAAAATTATAGATCATAGATTAGCAAGTAAGCTTAGAAATTATAGGAAAAAGGAATATATAAATTAACTCTAGACTTACCAAATCAGCCAGGACTGGTCTGCAATTTTCCCACCTGACACACGCGCAATGTACAATAGCTCACGAAACACACGATCAATTTCAAGTTCCGGTATGGCCGAGTGGCTAGGAATACTAATTAACGCTTACACCGAAGCAGGGCAACCCACTCCAAAGTGCGCTCCCCACACAAAAAGCCAAGGGGCGGTATACCGCCAAGACGTCAAGATAGCTGGAGGTCGACGCACAACATACACCGCCCCCAGACTCCGGCAGCGTACAATCAACTCGTAGAGAGATGAATTGTTCGGAGCCAGGGGCGAATGCGCCGACCCCAATCTGGGATCTGAAATTCTAACACACAACCGTAAAAATAAGATGTGACACAAGACGATTTCCCAACCCAGACAGAAAAATTCACACAATAAAAATGCCAGGAACACGCGTCGCCTACACAAAGCTACACGATTCACATCGTTCAACCCCACCCCAAAAAGACGTTACATCGAACAATTTTTGGTACGTGACGCTCTCTTGCTGTGAACCGCTTAAAACAAAAAATTTTTCAAAGATGCATTTAGAAATTACAGGCTTTGGCGGATAATCAGAAATTCTCAGGGCCGTAACCAAGGCAGTGTACGGTGAGCCAGCATCGCCGTATTACCAGCCAAATTAATCAATAGGAAACTAGCCTAACACAAAAAAAAAAAAAAAAAAAAAAAAAAAAAAAAAAACACATATTACTGACATTTCTAGGACAAAACAGTTCAACTAGGACAAAGGAAATCAAAATTGTATCACACCAGTAGCTGAGTTCACTCACGGCCGACCGACACAAGAGGACTGAAGATTTGAAAAGAAGCATCTCGCCCCACTCCTTTCAAGATGCTGATCTCAGTTTCTCACGGACATAAAATACGATACAGTAGGACGAGAGCAGAAGTGTGAAGCGCGACCCAAGATAAGGATTCCCCGAAGAGATAACGAACGGACGAGTTGACTTGTTGACCATAACTTGAAACCAACTGCGGATAAATTTCCCGCGCAGAACATAACTCAGGCTATAATGTTTCCAGGATGACACCAGGAATGCTTATGCTCGTCATATTATGGATGACAAACAGCAAACAGGCACGAGCAGAAGTGAAGAGATCGGACTTCTCTATCAAACAAACGACAGCTCACTTCCTAGAATTCACGAGGTACAACCTTCAGTTACAAACTAGTTTTGTTCAGCTATATTCCGAAATAGACATCGTGGAATTTATAAACAAGTTACGTACACACTAGGCGACACTAGGCGTATTGTAACAGCAAACTGCTGATCACGCATTACTATCCTATATAAACAGCCCGTAGGCGGCTCCAACCTCAGTCTTGTTCCGCCATCCGAACAATCTTCATCTTGTTTATTTCTTTCACCAAGTCCGTATCAAGTCCGTATTGTGTTATATTCCAATAAATCAGTTTTTAAAAACTCTACCAACGTGAGTTATTCTATTTTTGGCGCAGTCTCCGGATCGGTAGTGTTTTCTTCGACGCATACGACGTAAACTCTATCGGAACCTACATTTTACAACTCCGGTTCGGATCGGTAGTGTTTCTTCGACGAATACGACGGAACTCTATTGGGATTACCAACGGGCAAGACTCCTTACAGCATGACACTCCAACATCTGTAAGTAAACAACCAATACGAGACCTACTACTTCTTCAGTAATTATTCGCACACACCCAGTGCTCATCATTATTTTCGCACACACCCAGTGCTCATCATTATTTTCGCACACACCCAGTGCTCATCATTATTTTCGCACACACCCAGTGCTCATCATTAATTTCGCACACACCCAGTGCTCATCATTATTTTCGCACACACCCAGTGCTCATCATTAATTTCGCACACACCCAGTGCTCATCATTAATTTCGCACACACCCAGTGCTCATCATTAATTTCGCACGCAACCAGTGCTCATCGTATTATTTCTCGCACGCACCCAGTGCAATTCGAATTCGCACACACCTAGTGCAATTCAAACTCGCCCACACCTGGTGCGATTTTAAGTACCTTCATAAGTACTCACCAACAGTTAACTTGGAAACAAATAACTTTTGTCGTTCACTCAAGTAAACAAGTCGTTCACTCCAAGTAAACAAGTTAACTTGGACACAAATAACTTTTGTCGTTCACTCGACGGAACCTTGGCTGACAATCTTTATCTCAGCCAACTCACATCCTGTTCGCCCCGCGAGAGCCTGACGTTATCTCTCGTCTTATCGGAGGGAGAGGCACCCGCGGAGAAACTCTGACGACCTTCACCTCTCACGACCTTCACAAGATCGTAATTTAAGTTCCCGCTTCAACTACATTCGATTTCATTTCATTAATTCAACCAATTTCATTGTTTGTGCTATTTCATCTTTTATTTTGACTAATCTTTTACTCTGATTAATTCATAAATTTCATTTTATTTCCTTGTATTGTATGTGCATGTCTACTGTTTAACTAACTGATAACTGAATTCCACACCAAAATTCCCAAAGTCAAAGAACCGAAACCCCAAACTAGCTTTTGGGATTGGAGCTCACAACGACTCCACAGAACCATGGATTCTAATAACGTCGCTAATATTCCCCTTCCACTCGGACCACCACCAATAAATGGGGCCGCCCTGATTCGTCAGGCACTGAACCCCATACCCGAAATACCCGAAATAAATCCACCACAATTTCCCCCTGAAAATCAACCACAACTTCCACTTGAAAATCCACCACTTCCGCCCGAACACAATTTCCCACAAGTAAACCCACAACTAGGTCCAAACCAACAAATACCCCAAATATTCTGAAAAGAATATGATAGGTTAATCCCGGAATTTAACGGGGAACCCCTCGTTTTACCCAAATTTATAAAACAATGTGATAAAATATTTGAGAAATTCCACGACCACAACGACCCAGATAACTTTCAAAATGAAGTAATCATGGGGACATTCACTTCAAAGTTAGGTCCCAAAGTAACGGAAAAAATATTCATAAATTCTATAGATAACTATCAGGAACTAAGGGGAGCGCTACTTCAAACTTATAGCGACAAAAGGGATACATACACTCTATTACAAGAAATGAGTGAATTGAAACAACTCCCACAAGAGGATTGTTTCAATTTCCACGACCGTCTTTGCCATCTATTAAATGCGCAGGTTGCCTACATCAAACTGAATATGGGCAGCGCTGCTCCGATTTTAACGGAGTATATGAAAAATTACGCCCTAAGAGTGTTCGCTCATGGTATTTCGGAACCATTGGGTGGCCTCTTAAGGACCAAAGGCCCAACCAGTTTGGGAATGGCCCTCACTATGTTGACAAACGACTTCAACCTAAAACCCAGGAACAAACCTTCCCCGGGTTATTCCTCCGCTCATCCGGCTTATCAACCTGCCGCTGCGTCAACGAGCCGGAACGTCCCAAGACCAAACCCCTCGTTTCAACCACAAACATCGCGCTTCACGCCCAGACCCACTCAAAACCAATATCAAACACCAGTTGCTAAAGCCTACCAACTATTGCAAAGTCTTGCCCAAGGCGGCCAGTCGAGGCCCGGCCCACCTTGGCAACCGAAACCTCAATATCAACCGAAACCTCAATATACCCCAAATCAATATCAAAACCAAACCTCCCCAAACCAAAACGTGCAAACATTTAATAGGCCTGCTCAACAACCCAAAACATCTCAACCTAATTCCCATAGAACCCCAACGGCGAAACCCCAATCTCAAAAATGGGCGCCTATGTCTTGGAGAACATCCAACCCAAATTTCCATAACCTCGAAAATGACGAACCCCAAATTCCCGACTCTGAGGAACAAAATCGGGACCATGAAACTTGGCAAATCTTACAAGATGAACAGACCCAGGACATCGACCCGATCTATGAACATAACATAGACGAAATCACAGATTTTTTAGACCACACCAGCCTCGAACCCCCACATACGACCTAATGTCACTATATACTAAATCGACTGACGAACTAACGTACATAATTATGCCTAAACTAAACCTAAAAATTCTAATCGATACTGGTGCTTCTGCAAGTTTCATAAACCCCGAAATAGCCAACAAATTTTTTCCCGACAAAATTTCCCAAAGTACTTTCTTTGTAAAAACCGTACATGGAATTTCTACCGCAAAAACTAACGCAATGGTCCCATGTGGCGAACTCTTCCAAACCAAAGGTCTAAATTTAAAATTTAACATCTTCGATTTCCACAGCAGATTTGACCTCCTCTTGGGCTTAGACAATCTTAGACTACTGCGAGCCGGAATAATGCTGCATGAAAACGTCCTAAGAACACCAAAGGTTGACATACCCCTCCAATTTTTAAACCTCAAAACCAACGAAATCCATAACATTGACAGTAGGTGCGTCCAACAAATCAAATTGAAAATAAACAATGTTAAAGAAGGTGACGCTATCGTCCCTTACCAAAAGATAGGTCCCATAGAAATACCACAATGCTTAGTACGAGTAGACAACTTCGAAGCCCATGTTCACGTCCTAAATTCAGAAGAAAAACCCACGAGACTCGTACAAACATTCCCTGTAACAGTTGAACAGATTACCCCGAACGAATTAACACCATCACACGAATCACTAAATCCGAGTCAAAACTTCAACAATTTCGACTGTCCCAAATTCAAATTCGACCTAGGACAACTCAGGATGGACCATATGAACGAGGAAGAAAAAACAGCTATCTCCCAGTTAGTAATAAAATACGCGGATATCTTTCATCAAGACGGCACTTACCTGACCTTCACAAACAACGTAAAACATGTGATTAGGACGACAGACAATGTACCGGTATACGCGAAAAACTATAGGTTCCCCGAAATATACAGAGAGGAACTAGACAAACAAATGGAGGAATTACTTCAACAAGGCATCGTTAGAAACTCTGAAAGCCCTTGGAACGCCCCCATTTGGATTGTCCCAAAAAAGGCAGACAATAGCGGTAAACAAAAATTTCGAGTTGTTGTCGATTACAGGAAGCTTAACCAAAAAACGATAGAGGACAAATACCCTCTTCCCCAAGTCTCAGAATTACTAGACAAATTAGGGAGGTGCCAATACTTTAGTACGATCGATTTGAAATCCTCATTTCACCAGATTGAGATGGATCCGAACAGTATTGAGAAAACAGCGTTCAGCACGCCCACACGCCATCTAGAATGGACTAGAGTCCCATTCGGATTGCGTAATGCACCCTCGACTTTCCAACGTGCTATTGACACCATATTACGCGGAATTGCTAACGAGTACTGTTGTGTCTACCTCGACGACATAATAGTATTCAGTACTATTTATACTAATACTATAATACTAATATCCTATTCCTAAAACACCAAAGGAAATCAAGGGTTTTCTAGGACTGTTAGGGTACTACAGAAAATTTATCAACAACTTCGCCCGACTGACTAAACCCTTAACTCAATGTTTAAAAAAGGATGCGACGATAGACATAACGGACCCCGATTACGTAAACTGCTTCGAAACGTGTAAAACTCTTCTGTGTAATGATCCGATACTTCAGTATCCTGACTTCACCAAACCTTTCCACCTCACAACGGACGCGAGTAACGTAGCATTAGGGGCTGTTCTCAGCCAAATAACTAATAATGCGGACCTCCCGATTGCCTACGCCAGTCGTACACTAAATGACTCTGAACAGAAATACTCGCCCATTGAGAAAGAACTCCTTGCAATAGTATACGCTGTGGGTTATTTCCGACCATACCTTTTTGGAAGGAAGTTCACAATCTACACAGACCATCGCCCCCTTCAGTGGTTATTTTCCCACAAAGAACCTAGCTCAAGGCTGTTCGCCCCCGAAAGGAACTGTCCGGCCGACCCCTGATCATGAACTCCATGAAACTACAATTACAACCCTCTCAATATCCGGAATCGGAAATTCAACTAAAAGGTCTCGACCTTAACCTAGTTCACATGCCCGATGCCCGCGCAATTCCCATCTCGTATTATGAGAAACTCTTAACACCCAGCTTTTGGACCATCCTCCTGTACTTATTCCTCGTGTCACTCGTCACATACATTATGACCCAGTACTACCGCCACAAGAGAAAAGTAAGGCTTTCCCCAAACCATCAGTAACCGTAAGTTATTGTGCAACATTACAATACAAAACAGTAGTACAGTACAATACAATACAGTGCAAACATCTGTAACCTAATTTCTGTAATTTGTAATCAAAAATCTGTTTTTCTCTGTATTATCATGTAATAGGTTTTAGGTTGTACTTTATTATTGTACTAATTTTCATACTAGTATTTTTGTATTAATTTGTATTAATCTTGTATTTTTGTATTTTTGTAATTTTGTATTTTTGTATTAATTTTGTATTTTTGTAATAATTTGTACTAATTTTTTGTACCAATTTTCGTACTAGTATTATGTGGTAGTATTATGATATTGTTATAATGGAGATGTAATGTAACGTAATGTTTGTAATATCATATTTGTAATAATACGGACTAACTTAACTTTGAAACTTTAAATTTTGAACTTTGAAACTTTTGAAAATTTTGTTAACCCCAAAATTTTGTCTCGGCGGGGAGGAGTTACGTACACACTAGGCGACACTAGGCGTATTGTAACAGCAAACTGCTGATCACGCATTACTATCCTATATAAACAGCCCGTAGGCGGCTCCAACCTCAGTCTTGTTCCGCCATCCGAACAATCTTCATCTTGTTTATTTCTTTCACCAAGTCCGTATCAAGTCCGTATTGTGTTATATTCCAATAAATCAGTTTTTAAAAACTCTACCAACGTGAGTTATTCTATTTTTAACATGAATAAAAACTTACAACGACAGGCATATAATTTTAGGCAAATGTGTGACGTATTCAATAAAACGTACAGAGACGCCCGTTACTTTCAATGCAGACAAACAATTGCAGAGAGAGTAGGATCGAACGATTACAGGCTATATTTAGAAAGATTAAGCAGACAAATTATAATATTTAAACAATTTACAGAGCCGATACAAATAAACAAAAGGGAAAAGCGTTCATGGTTTCCCATTTTAGGAAAAATAAACAATTTCTTGATTGGAACAGCCACAGACGATCAGGTAGAACAATTGAACCAGACTATTTCCACCTTGAAACGGGAAAAAACAAGAATTGTTCATTCACTAAACACGTTACAAGGGTGGTCGAATTCAACAATCACCACGCTTCTGGAGGAGTCAAAAGCGGCAATTTTGAGCTTAGAAACGGTGAATAGAGAAAACATTAGAACACTGAAACTCCAGGTAGAAATTGTAGACATAAAAAATCAAGTAGACCATACAATTCAGCAGATCTTAAACAGAATCATATTAACATTGCACGAGGGAGACCAAATCCTGCAAATCCTAGACCAGGCTAGCTACAAAACGAAGAATCTGGCAAGGACTGCCTTACTACCAACTGACACAGCGGCTCAATTAATGAAAATACAGGGAGAACTTCAAAAAGGCACACGTCTTCAATATTACCAACACGGCAACCTCAATATTTACAATACACTTCAATACGCGGAAGCACAGATCCAAAGAATCCCATCAGGCAACCTAATTTTGATAGCACAATTCCCAGTCATTAAGGAAAACACGAGACTTGAGCTACGGTACTTTCAACCAATACCACAACAAAACCAAGACGGTATTTTCATTTACAAATCAACAGAATACAGACAGTACATCTTCGACGAATCAGACAAAACATACATGGGAATTTTAGATGACGTCATCACAGACAAATGTAAAATATATGACGAGAAGATAACTTGTAATCTACAAACTGAGTTTCACTTAAGCCAGGAGATAGAACCGACAACGACAGCCAACTCGACTAATGTGTTCAGACTAAAAGCTCCATACTAGTTTTGCCAGCTCAACTAAACTTAATGATCCTAGCCCCAGAAAATTCGAAAATACACGTGCGGGACGGCGGAACTCAACGCCTTCTACCTCTTAACGGGACGTACCTAGCAAATTGCAAAGGGCTCTGTGAAATAATTTCGGCCACGGAATTATTTTCACCCCAAACTTATCAGGAAAGCTTACCCTCAATAGGAAAATCACAGATAATAGAAAATGACAATGTAACTGTATGCCAAAATCTGACAAACATACAAATCCCTCTTTTGGAAGGCTCGATTGAGTCAGCTTTGGGTCGGAACTTCCAGAAAACAGCATTGAACCTCAAAAATGCTCCGACCCCGTTAGAAAATGAATTACCTACCGGTGAAAACACGCAATGGTTAAACACAGCGTTTCCGATATCCAATGCCGTAACGATCGCAATTTTCAGCGTGGCAATTTACATAATATACAGACGACTAACAATCACGGGAAGTGTATCGCCAGTACCTCAAATAAATATCCCCACAATCACGATGACTAGAACCGAACCAATATACACGGAGCCACACCACAGCAGAGTATAGGACAAGAAACGGACAAGAACGCCAAGGGGTATACAGAATCCAATATAGAACAGATAAGATAATCAACGGGAAATTAAGTTGGGAAAAAAAGACAGAAAACACAAAAGATAGGGATAACTAATAGGTAAAAACAAAGACAAATAGACAAAGGATTATCTATCAAATGTAAATAAATAAGGGTTTCTACTTGTAAGACAATAGCTGATAGATTCGACAATAAATGAGATAATGTATAGCTATTAAAGAAATGCGATATCTAAAAGTTAAGCAGAACGCAAGGGTTAAAATGGGATAGAAGTAGTTTGGAAGTAGTGGGATAGTAGTTTGGTTCATCAAATATCTAGGAAGAAAGTATTAACTAAATAAGAACTAATTATTAAGCATTATATAATTGATCCAACTCCAACATTACAGTGGACTAAATACAATTGAGAATATTCAAGCATGAAAGAGCATTTGCATGATATATATAAACGTACTAAGCACACTCATGTTAATTCAATTCCCATAAATTTATCAATAAGTATTGAAGAACAAAGCAATTACATATTATCACAATTTCCATATATTAACATGATGTATAGAAGTACCTAGAAATTTAAAATTTCACATTTCATTCAATTATATATTGAGCTATATATCAAGAAGGAACAAAATACATTCATACATTTACGAAAGTAAAAATAAAATATAAGTAATTAATAAGTATTATTAAACACTTAAGTAAGATATACAAATCCTTAAACTATATAATCAAATTATTCCTATACACAACAAAAAATGAAGTACTATGAAGTAACACAATGTAAAAATTCTCAACTCAGCCCAGGACCTAGGGAATCGGGACTAGATTTTTCTGTAGCAAACCAAAATCCTCGCGTCCGGACGCACCGCGCGCGAAAACCCCCACAGCACCAAAGCACAAATCGGATGTCCCGTCCCCCAAAATCTCACACCCCCACACACGTTCCGAGCGAGGGGGAATTGTGAGCTCTCAATTTAGCTCCCAACCCAACGTCAGAAACCTGAAACGTCTGGGCCACATCCGTGGGAAGCTCCTTGCCTTGACGATTCCGCTAGCTCCCAAAAGCGATTGAATTACCTGAAATCACAAAGCCGCGAATCGCTAATTTTAATAAATCATATATGTACGGGAATGCTAAAACTGTCTTATGATTTGTTTTCCTTAATTCACGGTGATAACTTCACTAAGGTCAGGAGTAGGGTGAGTGACCCCTCACCCCGACGACAGAAGATTGTAAGACTCGTTTTTGTTTTGTTTAAGTTCTATTAAGGTCTGTCGAGCAATGTTGGGTTCGTTTGGGTCATGAAATCGTTTAGTTAGAGCCTGTTTCCATTGATAGTAATTTTGAGGAGGGTCGGCTTCAGTTGTCCTTCTGTCCCAAAATGATTGCGCTTCTCCGCATAAATATATCGGGAGATATTGTAATTTTGTGGTGCTGGACCACCCTAAGGTCGTTGCCACTTTCTCACAGTGGAGTCCCCGCTGAAATATCTGGGAGTTAGTTTTGGCTTAATTTCCGTCATTTCTGTTAGAATTAGAGACTGGGGTTTGTTTTTTATTACGGTATCTATTCTGTTCTCTACCGCTAGTACGTTAGTACGGTAAATTTGTACCGATTTTTGTTCCGTTGCCGACTGTTTCTCTCTGTCTGTCGGTAGATTTTTTGTGAATCTAGAGTACGCAGTTATTAAGGTTGATCTTATATTTCTTAGTTCTGTCAAGTATGTTTCCCAGGTCTGCAAATTTGTGACCCCAGGTCTGTGTATTTGTTACTAATTGTATACCCAATTTCATTATATAAATCAATTCAATTGTCATTAAAATCAACTTAACTATCAATCCAATTAAATTACTATTAAATGAAATATTGTAGAACACACGGATTAGGAAAACTTGATGTGGGGTTGATCAATTTAGAAATTTAAAAACTCAGCTTATACTTAAATCAAAATTTTAAAGTCAAATCCTTTTCAGCTCAAAATTTCATCTTAGGGGGGACGCGTTATGTAATGATAAATCGCGTCTCTTGATGTAAAAACATGGGCTTCACCCACACATACGCTCGGAAAGTTATATAAGAGAGACCTTAAGCTCAAGCCGTCAGTCTCTCTTTTCACTTGTCACTGTCCCGTGTGTTCCTAGCCTTGTTGTATAATTTCCCTGTTAATAAAAGTTAGCTTTTTTAAAAAGCTGTGAGCCCTGATTTGGCTCTCAATCCGACGACAGTACACCTGATACGTCTGGTTCAAAAGCGTGGGAATCGTCTAGTTTTTACGGTCCCGCGAGCAGCCAAAAACGATCAGATTTCCTGAAACTTCGAAGACGGGAAATGCTGACAAAGAGCCACACGCGCGGCAGAAGAAAATCGACGCTGCAATTTTCCAGCCCCCTCTCAATCAACAATGAACAACTGTGATTGGTCTCCTTAAAATGGGAAACCTCCTTCATCAAGGCGGTGCCATGGTTTGGGAGATTACGATTCGTCGCTGCCATGGCAACCAAATTCAATGGGACCCTTTGGACTGCTTTTACCGCCTCCCTGCCGCTGAGCATGCGCACAGGAATCGCCGAGAAGATTGTGAAATGAAGAAAGGGAATTCATTCGACCCTGATGTGACCAAGTGTACAACACCTGTTTAATAACAGCTCATACTTGTGATCGATGCCGCTCTGAAGTATTTTAGTTGACGTGGAAGACTCTCGCCAAAGTCCTTTTCGCGGAAGCAGTGAACGTGTTAGAACAGTCGGTATTCGGGTGAATCCTTCCAGAGAACAAAAGTCCACTCTGGTCGTACAATTGCCAAAGTTTTGGGGATCGAACTAGCCACTCATCCAAGAAAACATTATCTGCGGCAGGACTACCTGGACTCATCATACCTCAACTCCCATTGGAAATAAAAAGGTCACTTTGTAAGTAAATATGTAAAGTAATTATGGGAGGGGCGATGGACCCCCACTGGCTGCTATAGCCGTGGCTGACCCAGAGCTCCCTGTGGTTCTCCTTAGCTCCCTAAGCGATAGACACACGGTCGTGATATGCGTAGACCGTCCGGGGATGTCACAGCTGTACATTGTAAGCATGTACTGTTAACATAGCTGTGACATTAATCCGTACATATCGAATCTAGAAGGGATAATGCAATCACTGAGGGGAAAGAAAATATTAGTAGGAATGGATGCTAACGCCAGGTCTAGATGGTGGCACAGCCACCCATTGGAAATAAAAAGGTCAGTTTGTAAGTAAATATCCATGTAAGGTCCTGGTGTAGGATAGGATTGATTTATTTGCAAACGTACTTTTAATAAAATAATTTATTTACAGAAAGGTCAATATCTGTCTTGTGATTTATTCCTCAATTCCTAGTGATATCATTACTAAGGTCTGGGCTTGAGTATATGAGAATTCAGGGTACTAAAGTAGGAGAATTTGAGTGGTGAACACTGGTAGGTGCATCCACCACGAAAATCAGTCTTACAAAAGCCTTTTACGATCAATCCCCTCATCACTTATATATATATATATATATATATATATATATATATATATATATATATATATATATATATATATATATATATATATATATATATATATATATATATATATATATATATATGTATGATTACTTCAATGTAACGTCAAATCTTATGTTTCAGGCGACTATTTTGGTTTAGTCTTTTTCTCCGGAAGGGGGAGATGTCGGATCAGCTGTGAGAAGACCGGCCTCAGCAACGACACCACCTCGAAACGCCGACAGACCGAGGATTTATAAAACCCACAAGCGCCAAAATCCAGCATATTTCGTCGCTGGACTGTCAACGCTGGGTAACGATTTGCCCTCGTTATCCTGCACCGTGAGTTGGATCCGGGACAAATAGCTACCATCTCGTCAACGACAGTGCCCTCTTGGAAGCCCTCTTTTCAGAGTTGCTCTGCTGCAAGAAGAAGCCTGACCTTCTAGATCTTCAAGCCTCTACGGTAACCAAGGTACAACGAGGAGAGACTTTAGGGTGAATTACTTTTTAAAAAGATTGTATCAATAAAGGGGGAAAAATTTATCACTATCTTTGTTCCATATCAACTCTTCCCTAAATTCCTAATCTAGTTCTAAATTGGGCACTGACAGAAGCCAGCTGGTGATAAGCCAATGGTTCTCAAGGCCAGAAGTGATGCTGTTACAAAGAAGCTGGTCGAGGAGGTAAGGTCCAACGGGTACTTGGTGCAAGTCGCTGAGATACCCAAGAAGCCCATGTTGGTGAAGGTTAGGCGGGTTGATCCCGACCTCGGTAAGGAACAGTTTTCCCTGGTGGTCTATGAACAAAACAACTGGATTGCGGAGCCTATTGTGGGGATGACCCTTGAGTCTTGGGTCAAAGAGTTCTGCCCCACTTTCATCAATTTAAGATATTGACATTTCATCGAACGAGTTTCATTCACGAGTTGCATTGATGATTAATTTACTTGCATGTGCCTCTTATTGTAATTAAGTGGCTCCAATCGCTTCATAATCTCAATTAATGTTTGGAACGAATTAATTGTTTTAGCCAAGTGAATGCTACCTTATTTTTGTGTTATTGGTTTTTCTTGGTTCATTATATATGAAGGTAACTTAGTACGTTCCAGAAACATAAGGTTTATTATGGTAATATCTTAAAGGTTACTTTCTCAGACCTACTTAATAATATTGAAGGTGGACCCAGTTTGATTGTAAGGGGTGTTTAAGGGCACGAGAATAATTTTATTGACATGTCTTAGTCTGCATAGAGAACTGATGGAGGCAGCGTCGGCCACAGATTGCTCTGCATCTGAGATGGAGTCGGACTGTCCCATCACATAAGGCAGCAAGAAGAAGCGGGGTAGGTCGAGTAATGATCTGACAGACCTTGAGACGACGGACCAAGACAGTAGGAAAAAGAAGAAGACCTATGCCTTGGTAGTGAGCTGAAGGAAGTTCAGTAGGGTGGGGTTTACTGAGCTACCTGGATGTTTCCAGGTGCTACAAGTGCCAGAAGTGGGGACACACCACTATGGTATGTGTAGAGACTAAAGAGACGTATGGGCACTGCGGGATGGAGCACGGTGGACCTGTGTCTTAGTGCCCAAGTAGAAAGCTGATTCCTCCCAGGTGTGCTAAATACTCGAGGGCTGGGATGAGCACGGGGCATGCAGTTGATTCACTGCAGTGACCAGCCTACAAGAAGGCATAAACTAGGTGTATGCGGGCAGTGAATCTCAGCATGTGAGAGTTGTGCAGATCAATTTAGATCGATCTGCAACCACAATGGATGAGTTGCAGATATTGTGCTCATACAGGAGAAATTTGTTGTGAGAGGCTCTGTATGTGGGTTAGGGGACCTAAGAGTGTTTTGGGGAGATGGCCGGTCCACCCATGGCAGCCATAGGTGTTTGGGATGATAAGCTGCGAGTAACTCTATTTAGCCACTTGAGCAGCAGGCATATTGCTGTCATGGCAGTGGTTGGTTCACGTTGCTGACATACCTAAGCAGCCTTTGCTCGTGAAGGTTAGCAGGGTTGACTGTGACCTCAAGAAGGAGCAGTTGGCCTTGGTAGCCTATAAGCAAAACCCTTGGATTGCCGAGGCAATTGCAGGGATATCCATCAAAGATTGGGCAAAGGAGTTCCGCCCCTTGTTCCAAAGAGGGAACAAGGCTAAGTGGCCCGAGGATACGATGTGGGTTGGTGAGGTGTCTTCTCGTGTGAGGGACGCTCTAAAGGGAAAGGCGTTACGTATTGGATTCGCGAGCTGTAGGGTAGCGGACTATATTGACGTGACTAGGTGCTATAAGTGCCAAGCATACGGGCATGGTCAGG
Organism: Adelphocoris suturalis; assembly: GCA_030762985.1. Classification (NCBI taxonomy): domain Eukaryota; kingdom Metazoa; phylum Arthropoda; class Insecta; order Hemiptera; family Miridae; genus Adelphocoris; species Adelphocoris suturalis. The sequence continues at coordinate 52,210,125 of CM061045.1, read as the reverse complement.
CCAAGTGTGGCTTGGCTGTGGCTTGTGCCAAGTGCGCAGGAGGGCATGACACTAGGGAATGCACTGAAAAGGATACACCTAGGAGATGTGCCAATTGCAAGAGGGCTGGGAAGAATGATAGGCACAATGTTGACAGCCCTGACTGTCCGGCCTATCAGTGGGCATGGAAGAGATATGTCAGGTGTGTTAAGCCTCCGTAATGGGGGATCCCCTGCACAGAGGGATGCGTGTGCTTCAGCTGAATGCTGACAGATCAAGGTCTGTCACGGAGGAGCTGAGGTGTAGCGCGTCAAATGGAATTTGGGACGTGGCGCTCATGCAGGAGCCGTATGCTGTGGATAATGCTGTGGCTGGTCTGGGACCAGTCAGGGTATTCACAGGGCCAGGAAATGGTCCTCCTATGGCTGCAATTTTTGTTGCCAAAGAGGGAGTAGATGTTCTGTTGCACAGCAATCTGAGCAACAGACATGTGGTTGTGACCTCTCTTTCAGTGGGGAGTCAAGGCGGCCGACCTATCTATTTGATATCGGGGTACTTTCAGTACTCAGATGGAATAGAGCCCTACTTGCATCAGCTGGACTGTGTATTTAGGGGGCTTGCGGCGGAGGGTCAGGTTGACATGCTGATATGTGTTGACTCCAATGCCAGGTCCAGATTGTGGCATAGCCACCTTTTGGACTTGGTAGGACCTGCTGGGAACAATCGTCGTCTATGGTTAAGGGGCGAGAAGCTGGCTGAGTTGGTGTTTGAATGGGACCTCAAGGTACTGAATAGACCTGGGCAGGCTCCCACCTATATTGGTGCTGCTGGTGGTGCTTCAAACATTGACGTCTCTCTTGCAACCACACGTGTTGCGGAGAGTGTAAGTGAATGGAGAGTTGATCCTATGCTCACCACAAGTCAGCATGCTGCTATCCTCTTTGAGGTGGGCAGTGGACTTGGTGTGCGTGAAGTGAAGGGTGGTGGCAGGTTCAGCTGCTCCCGAGCTAACTGGGAGCAATTTAGTGAGGAGATGGCTGAGGGTCTCAGGGCGTGCCACTACCTGGAGATCACAGACCGGCTTGGGGTAGAAAGGGCAGTCACCATGGTTGAGAAGGTGCTGGTGCGGGCGGCCTCCTTGTGCATACCTGTGGCGAGGGGGGTGCCTGTTATCGTACCTTGGTGGTGCCCGAGATTGGAGGGGTTGAAGCGACGCGTCCTGGCCTTGAAGAATAGGATACGCCGAAGGGGTATTCGGGCTTTGCCCCAAGGACGGGAGGAATTGCGTGCTAGCAGGGCTGAATACTCCCGGGAGCTCAGGCGAGACTGGCGGTGGCGATTTGTCGACGAGGAGGGGCGAGGGAGGCCGTGGGGCAGACCATACTGTGTGGTGACTGGGAACCCCGCAGCCTACTCCCTGACCTCTCTGAGGGGGAGGCAGCCTTTGAACTGGGACTCTGCGGCAATGGACCTCTTGACTGCTCTGTTTCCGGACGATTCTGAACAGTTGAACAGGTGTCAGTGCGGGACCTAGTTGAACGTCGTTTAGATATAAGTAGTGATAGTGATCGTGCTAGGTTAAGTTTTAGTGATTTATTGATAGATGAAACGGTGTTTAGCATCAAGAACGGAAAGGCCTTGATAGGATTGAGGTGGAGATGCTGAAAAGGGCATGGCCTTTGGTCTACCCCTGGTACTGCTCCATTTTTCGGTCCTGTCTGGACTTGGGGGGTCTTTCCTGTGACTTGGAAGATCGGTAAGGTTTGTGTACTACTCAATGGACGTGATCGGGATCCGGCTGATCCCAAGTCTTTGAGGCCCCTGTGTTTACTCAGTGTGCTGGGCAAGGTACTGGAGAAGCTGGTTGTCCGTGAGCTTGGACCTGTGCTGGAGCAATGCTCCAGGCATCAGTATGGGTTTGTAGCGGAAAGACCCACGGTGGACGCCTTGGACAGAGTGAAGGAATCGGTGGGCATGTCGGAACACAAGTATTTCTTGGGGGTGTTTGTGGACATACGAGGCGCGTTTGATAGTGTGTGGTGGCCTGCTGTGATGAGGAAGTTGTTGGGGAGAGGTGTCTCTGCTCGTGCCTATAATATCCTGTCTGATTATTTCACAGATAGGTGGGTAGAGTACAGAGAGGGGGGCAGGTGTGTCAGGAAGGAGCTGTCCAAGGGTTGTCCACAGGGCTCTGTTCTTGGTCCTAGGCTCTGGAATGTCCTGTTTGATGGAATACTTGGGGCCTTGGATCGGGTGGGAGCCAAAGCAGTTGCTTATGCGGATGATCTTGTGCTCTTGGTTGAAGGGAGCAGCAGGCGGGGTTTGGAAGCAGAGGCTGAGCGGCTAATGAGCACTCTGGTCACAGAGTGTGAGGCTGTTAAGCTGACCATGGCTGGGGATAAAACAGTGATGATGTTACTGAAGGGTACCCTGAGTTCTGAGAGACCTCCCATTGCCCGGGTGGGTGGTGCCAGATTGAGGTACGTGTCAGAGGTCATGTACCTTGGAATTACTCTTGAGGAAAGACTGTCTCTCTCTCTGCATGTTACTTCAGTGTGTGACAAGGCCTTGGCTTCTTTCATGAACGTGTCCCGACTGGCCGGTTCTGAGTGGGGATTGGGATACAGGGAGCTGGTTGTAATTTATCATGGCCTGTTCCTTGGTATTCTGCTGTACGGGGTTCAGTACTGGGCACCCGACGTGGGCCAGGTTGGTTGGAGGAGGCTGGGGTCTGCACAACGCAGGGCCCTTTTGAAAGTCAATAGGGCATACCAGACGTCTTCAACGTATGCCCTGCCTGTTTTGGCTGGGGTACTGCCTGTCATGTTTGAGGGCTGGAGAAGATGGGGAGTGAGGAAGATTGGTTGAGGTGAGCCATTGGTGATTCCTCGTATCCTGACGGATGGTGGGGAGTCAGGCCAATCTCGGAGCAAGCGGGTTGACAGATTAGATCAGGCCCTTCTCTCTGCTTGGCAGGAGGAATGGGATAGGGGCATCACGTGGAGGTTAACTCACCGTCTCCTTCCTGATGTCAGAGCCCGACGGGACATGCGATGGATAGTCCCTGTGCATGAACTGACACAGTTTGTGATTGGGCATGGCAAGTTTTCCGATAAGCTCGCTAGCATGGGGCTGTGTGTCGAGCAGCCTTGTGCGTGTGGTGGGATAGAGCTGGCGGAGCACATACTTTCGGACTGCCCCGAGTATGCGGCGTTGCAGGTGTTGCATGGGATAGAGGGAGTTCCCTTCTCTGGACTTCTTGCCACACCCGACATGTATGGAAGACTTTTGGCATTCTCCTTGGAGGTTGTTCCTCTCTTAGCCTTCAAGCATAATGTAAGAAACTCTGGGGGTGATTAATGAGAATAGGGGGGTGGGTAGGTATAGGCATAGTCATAGTACTGTATATTTGCTGATAGTTGTTAGGTTAATGTAAGATAGGGTAATTAGGCATGGGTTGGTACTACTTTTAGGTTGTTCTAGGAGTAGGAAAAATTTCTGGCCTTAATGGAGGAGTGCTGTATGGCGCTTTCTCCAGTAAATGGTACCGCGGGCGGGGGGAGCCCCAGGCTACCGGTGCATAGACTTTGTCGAAGCACTACCTGCCTGCCCCCCAGTTGAGGTGGCTTCGCTGGGGCAGTGGTTTTACCACCCCTAACATTTAGTCAATTCTGCAGATGTGGGGTAGAGGTTCGTGGGAGTTGACTCGGGGGGGTGAGTCTCCTTCCACGAATCTCGGCATTTGGAGTTATGTGGATTTCCATAAACTCGGGTACCAACCTGCTTAGTTGGTAATGTGTGCTAGAACACATGCCTCGACCCGTAGGTCAATACAGGTACTTGGCAGCTGTCAAGGACATTGACTGAGTGTGCGGTCTCCTCTCAGGAGGATCTTCCCGGCTTGTCTGGGGGGGAGACCACAAGGCATGACTACCTAAGGACTCCTTAAACACGACCTTCTTCCTTTGGAAGGAGATATTGGATTCTTCTGTCATGGCAGAGGAGAGTTGGTCTTGTGAGTTGGAAGAGACAACATCTCTCTGTGAGCTCTTCAGTTTTTGTGCTTCTAAAGTGGGTTGTTGGAAGAATTTCTCCACCAACTTTGGCAGAGCTGTGAACCAACTTATCTGCTGTGAAACAGATAAGTTTTTGCCATTTTCACATTGTTTTTGTCTTTGGTTTTGCTCAAAGGGCATAACTCTGTGGAAGGTTTACCATTCGTCGAATCGGTCTGCATTTTTGATAGCTTACAGCTAAATTAGTACTTGAGAGGTCTGGGAAGTCTCAGTGATCCAGTTTCAACAGGAACTTTGCATTTAAGCCTGAAAATTTGGTAGAGGTGGAAGGTATTCCAGGTAAGACACCTCCACTGCACTAACCTTGGCCAGTGTTAGTGTTTGTTGCTCAGTTGTTTACTTACAGAGTAAACAACTTGCAGCCTTTTGCCTCTTTCTTCTCTCATCAATTCATTTCTGGACTTGTAATTTTTTCACACTCTGAAAAATATTGTTAAGTCTGGAAATTTTTTAAAGTTTTTTTGTCAGTTTGGAAAATTTTCAAATTCGTTTTTCTGGCAAGGTAGGTCCTACGCAGTCTGGTTAGATATTTTTGGTTTTGATTTTTTTTTTTTTTTTTTTTTTTCGCCGGTTCCCAAAGTCCCAAATTTTCTCCAAGTTTTTCCTCCCTATAATAGAGAAAACTTGGAAAACTCACTTTTGGTTTCTCGTCGATTCGTGGCGAGTTAGGCCTTTAGAACACTACTGGAGGACTTTAGGTGACTTGCAAAGCACAAAAAAGTCACTGCTGGAAATTTTTTTACAAGTATTGAACAATTTCACAGTGCTGAGAAATTTCTAAGTGTCGAAAAGTTTTAATGTATTGGATTTTTTCCAAGTGTAGAAGAATTTCAATGTGCCGAGAAATTATTGAGTATCGAAGCTATTTCAAGTGCTTGGGACTCTTGAACTAAGAAACACTATCACTAGTTGGACGGCACGGATATACTAACTGTTACTGATAGACTGTATGCTCAACTTAACGAGTCATCTGACTAAGGTCTTTGACGTAAATAAAAGAGGACTCACCTGGTCAGGGTATAGATATCTTGGTCCGGGAAACCCCTTACCAAACGGAACTCCTATCAACCACGTAGTGTGCGAGCACGACCGCCGAGGATATCAGAAGGGAGGACCGACGAGCTATTGCTGGTTTTTTCTCGGATCTGGTAGTTAACCAGACATACACAGCGGCTGTAGGAGCAGTGGGTATAGGGGCCTAGTAAATTGCCAAGTCGGTCCCAGTCCCATTGTTTGGAAAGGTTATTTACCCCAGTAGAGTCAACATGAGCAACGCTCTGTTTCCCGATATTCAAGAGGCCTGTGCATTGACCAGCAGGGCGGAGGAAAGGCGACTTCAAAGGCAGGCAGCCCGACAAAGGGAAATGATGGGCCTGAGAAGCCATCACAGCGATCTAGACCATGGAGTTAGAGAGCAAATCAGAAGGGAGATGGGGGAGATTCATAGCTACCACATGGGTCTGGAGAGTTCTGCTGACAATCGGCAGAACCGCTCCCACGATGCTCAAGACCGTCGTCCCACGTACTCGTCACAGTGTCAGATAATAGATATGAGTCACCCACCAGTAGCAAAATAAAGAAGAAGGATATTGGTAGCTACTTTACTGCAACAGCAATGAATGCTGTAGATAGGTTCTGGCCACGCCTGGCAGCCAAAAAAGATATAGTGTACAACCAAGCCAGAGCGGTACAAGGAAAGTGGTATCTGGAGCTCCGACCCCCCCCCCCCCCCCCTCAACAAGGGTTCTGGAAGGAGGACAAGGTAGAAAGAGCCAAGATAGCCAATGAATGCCCATAAGAAGATTGGCCGGGAATGCCAATCAACTATGACAAGGGACCAAGGAACAAGCCCCATTAGAAATCCGGACTCCCCTCGACGCGCGATTGACCCGCATGAGGTAGAACTGGACTGGAACAAGGTCTCCAACCTGATAGGGAGCGAAATGGAGTGGGGATGCAAAGCGCCTCCTAGTGTGCCCCCCAGGCCCCATGAGGGGAGCAACCCCCTGGAAGACATACCTGCCCCATTGGTAGAGATAATTGGGGTTTTCGGCTCCCAGGCAATGGGATGAGTCAAATGAGCTGATTTTTTTTTTTTTTTTTTTTTTTTTTTTTTTTTTTTTTTTTTTTTTTTTTTAAGCCACTGAGGCCGTAATGGCCTATTGTAGCTGGAGAAGGAGGCCGTACCTCCTCCCCATCCCAGGCACTAGGTCTGCCCAATACCGACAGCCCTGCCAAACCTAGCACTATCTGCCTGGTTTCGGCACTCCTACCAGCCCTCAGGCACTGTCTGGGCCCGAGTGCTCCACGCTCGGTAAGTTACTGAGTCGCAGCCCCAGTCTGGCTTGGCGCCATATCGCCAATGCCAGCCACAGCTGGGAAGTCAATCCTTCCCCACCACGTTTAGGCAAAAGCGAGGAGAGTCTTAATCTCCCCCATCTTAATGTCTTGGGGATCGATGGAGGTTCTGCCCCAATTCAAGAAGCGATTTCTTGCCAACATAGGGCAATGGCAGACCACTTGACTCGCCGTCTCGTCTTCCGCTCCACAGAAGCGGCAGAGAGTGGAGTCTGATGAGCTGATGGATTCACATTACCCTTGAACCCCAACCCCCCCTCCCACTGTGGGGCACCCTACACCGCGGTAACGCATTAGGGTCCCCCAGGATATCATAGAGCTGGGTAGAGATGATACCGTGAGGGCATAGATGCACAACCTGGTTCAAAATACTCGTATTTATATGATGGACGGGGCTGGGAAGGGAGGAGAGGAAATGGAGGCGGACGAGCCTGGTGCAGCTGACGGCCCCTCCAATAATTCTCCTCCCCCGCAGGATGGTAGAGAGAAGGAGCAAACGAAGGAAGATCAGGTGTCTTTATTCTTAAGGTGTCTTTATATCTGCCAGGTTGGGTAAGGTTATTTACCCAACCAGAGTTAACATGAGCAACACCCTGTTTCCCACTATTTAGGAGGCGTGCGCAATGACCAGCAGGTCGAAGGAACGGCGACTCCAAAGGCAGGCAGCCTGACAAAGGGAAATAATGGGCCTAAGAAGCTACCATAGCAACCTAGACCATGGAGTGACAGAGCAAAGCAGAAGGGAGATAGGGGCGATCCACGTTACCACATGGGTCTGAAGAGTTCTGCTGACAATCGGCAGAACCTCTCCCGCGATGCTCCCGACCGTCGACCCACGTACTCGTCAGTAGTATCTGACAATAGATACGAGTCACCCACAAGCAACAAGTTAAAAAAGAAGGGGGTTGACTTGACTGCACCTGCAATGAATTCAATAGACAGGTTCTGGCCAAGCCTGTCAGCCAAGACGGACATTGTGTACAACGCCATTAACAAGTCAGAGAGTACAAGGAGAGGGGTATCTGGAGCTCCAATGCTCCCCCCCAGCTACAAGGGTTCTGGAAGGAAGACAATGTTACAGAGTAGAGAAAGCCAATGAGTGCCCTTGTGGCAAGATGCATCAGAAGGTTGGCAGGGTATGCCCAAATAAGATAACGAGGGACCAGGGAACAAGTCCCATTAGAAGTCCGGCCTACCCTCGACGCTCGATTGACCCACTTGAGACGGAACTGGACTGGGACAAGGTCTCCAACCTGGTAGGAAGCGATACTGAGTGGGGAAGCGAAGCGCCTCCTAGTGTACCCCCAGGCCCCATGAGGGGAGCTACCCCCTGGAAGACATAGCAACCCCATTGATAGAGATAAATGGGGTTGTTGGTTCCCAGCAATGGGATGTGTTGGATGGGCTGAGGGATTCCCAATGCCCTTGACCCCCCCTCCTACTGTGGGGCACCCTACCCCGCGGAAACGCACTAGGGTCCCCCAGGAAATCATGTAGCTGGGTAAAGATGATGCCGTGAGGGCATGGATGCACAACCTGGTGCAAAATGTTCACATGATGGACGGGGATGGGAAGGGGGTAGAAAAGATGGAGGCGGATGAGCCTGGGGCGGCTGATGGCCCCTCCAATAATCCCCCTCCCCACCAGGATGCTGGATCTAGGGAGCAACCGAAGGAAGATGGTGTGCCGACCCCCAGCGAGTTCGCCCTGCCTGCTTTCCTGCCGACAGGCACTATCCCAAAAGGCTCCCTGCGGAAGCTTAGCTTTGGGGCCTCCGGGGGGAAATGAGCGGCCAGGAAGACTCCAGCCTCAATACGTCATCCAGCCAAGCTGGTGGACCCAGACGTTGTTGAGGCTGTTCTGCATGAGCACCTGGAGAGCTGGGAGAACTGGGCGAAAATCACCAGGAACATAGGCTCGGGCCCCCTCCAGAGGGTGAGGCAACGCCTGGAAGCAATAACCAGGGGTGCACTGAAACCTCTTCTGGGAGGATACATGGAGCTGCTGGAGGAGGCAGCCTATTATAGAAATGTTGCCCTGGGGATCAATCGGATTACGGAATCGATTGAAACGCTGGAGAAAGGGTTGAATGAGATTAAGGACGAGATGCCAGGTGTTCAACGCCTGGAATTAGATTACGGGAGTGACCAGGTGTCGAACAACATCCTGGCCCAGATGATGGTCAAGCTGGAGGGCTCCATGATCGAAAGATGGAGGGAATAATGGCTAGGGTGTCAGGGGTTGAGGCCCGGACTGACATGGTCACAGGAGAAGTCGAGAAGATGGCCAGGGAGGATCTGGTGAACCTGAACCTGGCGGAAGATGGATGTGCTAAATAGACACATTCAAGATACCTCCCGTCCCGTCGCCATTGTTTCCGCAATACCGTCAATGCCATGGTAACCAAATTTAATGACATCCTTTGGACTCCATCTAACGCCCCTTGTCGCCGAGCATGCGCACAAGAATCGCCAGGAAGATTTTGGAATTGAGAAAGGAATTCATTCTACCCAAGTGAGATCCAGCGAACAACACCTGTCAAGAAAAGCAGCCTGTAAGCTTGTGATCGTGGCCGAACAAAACTTCTAAGTTTACGTGAAAGACTTTCGTGAAAGACCTTCGTGAAAGTGGTAAACGTGTTGTAGCCGAGTCGGTTTCGGGTTTGAATCCTTCCAGTGAGATTAAGTCCCCTCACTGGTTGAACATCTCCAAAGTTTTGGGTAAAGACTTAGCCAATCTTTCGCATCAAGCAAAACCGCGGCGGGGACATCCTGAAGCATCCTGAACTCAACGCCCATCGGAATAATTAAGGTTAGTTCTAAATATTTTCCATGTAAGGTCCTGGAGCTAGGATAGGATTTTATTTACAGACTATTTAAAATAAATACGTTTTTACAGAAAGGTCACCATCTGCCTTATAATTCCGAAATTCCTTGGAATACCTTCACTAAGGTCAGGGGTTGAGTTAAGGGGAAATCAGGGATTTCAAAACCTCTAACTTTGGAAGATTTCTAAATTAGGGGTAAAGCTGGAAGGGAGTTTTGAGGTATTGGGGTAAGTAACCAAACACAGTGAAACACCTTCCTAGCACTCAAGTAGGCGTATTTCAGTGGAGTTAACAAATAGTATAAAACACCACGAAATTTAGTCTTACAAAAATTCAGATCGCAGACCACACGCGCCGGCCGGAAAAGCCACCCAGCAAATTTTAGTCCCCTCTCAATCGCCGCTCAGACGTCAGTCATTGGTTCCCCAAAAACGGAAAATACACCCCCCAGGGCGGTGCCTTGAATATTGGATCACCGCCATTCGTCGATACCATGGAAACCAAATTTAAATGGCATCCCTTGGAGGGCTGGTCAAAATCTATCTAACGCCCCTGACGCCTGAGCATGCGCAGGAAAATCCCCGGGACGATTTTGGAACTTCAGAGGAAGATCATTCTACCCAGTAACGTCCAAGAGTCATCACCTGCACTAAAAGCAGCCTGTCTACTTGTGATTGTGGTCGTATAAACTGTAAAGTTTACGTGGAAAGACTTTTGTAAACGTGAGAAGTTATAGCAGACCCGGGTCAGAATCCTTTCGGTGTGCTAAGTCCCCACATTGAAAGTACCATCGCCTACGATTGGAAGGAGACATAACCAATCTTCAAGAATCCAACAAATCTGTGGCGGAGGACTCCCGATTTTCCGGAACTCAACATCTTCAAGAATAACCGAAGGTTAGTTTTAATATAAATCCATGTAAGGTCCTGGTTCTAGGGATAGGATTTTATTAAAATAATTACTTTTGAATAAATACGTTTCATAAAGGTCAAACATCTGCCTTAAAATTATTCCAAGATAACTGATGTTCCTTCATAGGCTGAGTTAATGGGAATCGGGGATTAAAGCTCTAAATTTTGGAAGTTTTCTTAAGTTAGGGGTTTAGCTGGAAGGGAGTTTTAAGTATTGGAGACTAATAACCAATCATATAAAACACCTTCTCAGTACTTGAGTAGGCATATTAATTGGCGCTTACAAATTGTGTAGGCACACATTAATAGAGTCTTACAAATGGTGGAGGCGCCGGGTAACAGTTTCCATGTCTGCTGTGATCGACACAACTCTCCCAGGCCCCGAACAATCCGGACTTCAACTGTCGCATTGTTGTCCTGCCGGGGCTTGGAAATATTTTTTCGTATTGTGACGGTAGTATCGGCAACCGTTCCTGGTGGGGGTTGCGCTGATTGTTATCACGAAGTACCTTCCTGTGCCTCTTGGCGCCTCCTTTCCCATGTGAAAGATTCTGTAATTGATCTTTTCGGAGCCGACAATAAACGTCTAATTCGTGTAATTCGTGCTGAATGTCTAGACGAGATATCAACCTTTTACCAAAAGCCGAGGACAATTCAATCAGATAATGGTTCAGAGTAAAGCAAGATGAGCCTCGGAACGGTCCCTTGTTGGTCAAGGTGCATCGGGTGGAAAGGGACATTCCACAGGAGGCCATTGCTGAAATGGCCTACAGGCAGAACCCCTGGATTAGGGACAAGTTCCCTGACCTGGCGGATTGGAAAAAGGTATTCATACCATCCTTCCGGAAAGGGAAACGGGAATATGATGACGTGATTTGGTCACGAAGGTTTCTGCTGACGCCCGAGCACTCCTCTTGGGTGGCCTGATACTATATATTGGGTTCGAGATGTGCAGAGTTTCGGACTACACAGAAATAACGCAGTGTTATAGATGTTTGGGATTCGGGCACCCAGCCACAAAGTGCACTGGTTCTGCCATTCGTGGGCAGTGTGCTGGTGAGCATGACTCTTCGCAATGCACAAGAATTGCTGAAAAGAAATGCGCAAACTGTAGCAGACAGGGTCTGAGGGATGTGGATCATGCGGCCACGGACAGATCCTGCCCTCTGTACACGCGTTCCTGGAGAAGGAGCATGAGGGCTGTTGTCCCAGTATGAAAGTTCTCCAACTGAGCTGTGATGGTGCGCGAGCAGTGTGTGACGAACTAAGGCAGGCATGCTCCAGGGGCGAATGGGATATTGCTGTGTTGCAAGAGCCGTACTCCCATAACGACAATATTGCCGGTCTGGGATCAGCTAGGGTATTCACGGGGAGGGGTGACGGACCTCCGCTGCCTTAGCTCCTTAAGCGATAGACACACAGTTGTGATATGCGTAGACCGTCCGGGGATTTCACAGCTGTACATTGTAAGCATGTACTGTAAACATAGCTGTGATATTAACCCGTACATGGGTCATTTCACGCAAATGGCCAAACTTTTTTTTTTTTCGTTATTATTTAAAAGTCCTGATTTTTTAGTATGCTTTACCCATTGGTAATACAAGCTAGGAGCCAAATTTTCAGACCCCTTCTCCGCCCAGCCTTCTCTCTACAACTGTCCGAAGTTTAGGGGTGTGCGCCAAACACTAACTTTTGTTTTAATTGCTCAACCGTTATTGTGCCCAAAAAAATAACTAAGGTGGCCAATTCTTATGGTAAATCGTCTGCTCTTTCTGGCAGTCATGTCTAAATGTACAAGAAACGTAAGCTTCCTTATGAAAACTCAAAATAAAAACTTCTTTTTCACATTTCATCCATTTCGCATTTTTTGAAAAAAAAAAAAATTTTTTTTTGATCTTAAATCATACCTATCAGTATGTAGAATACGAGGTTAAGAGGACGTAATGGGCCAGCGGTACTTAATGTACGGTCTGTACTGCCTATATAAAAGAAAAATTGCGTTTTCATTATAAAGTCCCCAGTTTATCAAATTTGCTTAGAACTAACTTCACATTTGACGGCACATCAGATAGGTGTAAATTTTATCATGACATGGCCCGGACTGACAGGGTCACTGGGAAAGTTGAGAAGTTGAGACTGGAGCGGAAGGTGGATGTGCTGAATAGACACATCAAAGATACCTCCCGTCCCGCCGCCACTGTGCCCGCCTCCCTGATAGGCGAGTCCACTCCCAAGGGCCGAAGCCCAATTAAACAACCCTAGTTTCGGCCCAATTTTAAAATTTTTGAGAGAGGAACCAGTGGACACTACCCCATCAATTAGAAGACATTCAATATCAGACAGACAATATCACGTCAAAGGAAATAAATTGGATCGCAAAATTTACAATAATAATGAATTAATCTATTTGCCGTGTATACCGACATCATTAGTGAAAGAAGTTCTAGAAATTGCTCATAATGATCCAGTCACAGGTGCTCATTTGGGTATTCACAAGACATGGTCTCGATTACACAATAACGTGTTTAGGCGGAAACTACGGTCCGATGTTGAGAATTATGTAAAAAGCTGGCTTCCTTACGAGCATGCCTGTCTCTCACCCCTTTGAAACCCTTGGCATTGACATTTTAGGCCCGCCACGAGTTATGATAAGTGTTGGGGGGGGGGGGGGGGGGGCGTGTTAAACACTGAAAAACAACAGCTTTTCACCTTGTCACTAATGGTCTAGTAGAAAAGTTTAACATAAAGCTAGCTTTTATGCTCTCCGCTTATACAGCTTCCAATCAAAGAAATTGGGATGTTTATGTGCCAATGGTGACTTCCGCTTACAATAACGCTGTTCAAGTAAGCATGTGGTACTCACCTTACCAACTGGTATAAGCTCGACCTCCGCCAAGTCCCATTACCAACAGAATTATCTAGGATCGGAGAGTCACCTGAAGAGATCGAGATTACGAGATTCTTGGAAGGAGCGATCCAGGTGCGTGAGGCTGCGCTTTAAAATCTTAGAAAAGCCCAAGTTTTGCAACAGAAGTATTTCAATGCCCGTCATCGGGAAATGTTGTACGATCCTGACGACCTTGTTATGTTGTATGCGCCACATCGGGAGATAGTCTTATTGACTTGACTATTGAACCAATTTAGAGGACCATTTAGGGTAAAGGAGAAGATTAGTGATCTCAATTATCGTATTGATAGAGGAGGATCCACTGAAATAGTCCATATATCACGTTTAAAGCCGTTTGCCGGACGTTTCGCTCATTTGTGTAGAGCCGATGACGTCGAAATTGGCGAAAATGAGGGTCATTCAGAAAACGTGAGGGGGGGGGGGGGGGGGGGGCGTACCTCACCCGAAACTATATTCACAAATTGAACCTTTTTTGCGAAGTACATCGCCTAAAAATACAAATTCTTTAACTGAACCGTTTCAGAGAAGTACTTCACCCAAATACTAATAGATGAATAAGCCGAAATTAATTGTCTCTCTCTCTCTCTCTCTCTCTCTCTCTCTCTCTCTTTCATCGTAAAATTCTTTCTAACTAATTGAATTCGAAGGCACCAATCTTTTCACTTAAATCATAACATTTTTGTTTGTTTTGGAAATCAAGTAAACTCCCGAGTTTGTGAAAGGTGAACGACCTCGGGGTGGTGAACCCCAAATGTTCACATGAATACAGTTCACTGATGTTATAAAACAAATTAAATCTTAACGTTATCTTACTTATCGTTATTAATCATCCTGCAGATCGTTGATTGTAGAAAATTTGTTTTGAGTAAACATATGTGACCAATAAATCGGGATGCTGTTGCGGTGCAAGATCATTGCTATAGTAGCACGCTCAATGACCACTCAAGTCTTTTTCTAGTGCAGTTTTACCCAGTGAGGAATCAGTGAAATAATCTTTTGCTGCCACCAACCGAATCTGACCATGGACCTGTTCATTGCTTTGGTTTTCTTCGCAACGATTAGGACTTACCCAATGGTGTGTTGCCAGAAATTCTCCTTGTCTACCGGAATTGAACTTAGTAAGCTACATAATTTTCTTTTCTATGAGTCAACTATACCCTTGATGTATTCCATTCCTTGGGAATCAGCGGAAGTTCACCCACAATTGAAACAAAACTTTCGTTGTAACGGATCGAAGGACATGCCTGTGTCCTGTGATCATCAAAAAGCGCGAATAACTGCTATCAATAAGGCGCTAGATAAATTCGAGAAATTGAGCATGTACCTAGATTTTCCTACCGTAACATCGTCAAAAAGGAAGAACAGAAGCATTATTGCGTCACTTTTGAACTATTGCTTTGAAATAATCGCATAGAAGGATCTTATTCCATTGCAAAATGCTCAGAAGAATTAGGAAACGGGTCAGCTGCAAAATCTTTTGGTTACCTCTGACGGTCATAAGCAATTGATCAACATGGCCGCGTCTCTCCGCGCTCATACTCTGTCCATGAATAGACTGTTCTGATCTGAAGGACAACTAGTACAAAAGTTAACCCATCAATTGGATGAAGAAAATTTGGCCGTGACCGATACTCAATTTTACCTACAAGATGTCACGCACTTCCAATTTTATACTGTAAGTTATGTTTTGAATTATTTAACGAAAATGATCATAACGTCCCGTTGTCAAAATAATTTACTATCAACTCGTATATTAACACAGAAGTCCTTAGCTTTAGATTTGTCAAAATTGGAAGGAGCTCTCTCCTCTCAGGGTCGTAGGTTGGTAATTCCCATAACCGAAACCGTAAATTATAACAAATTACAGTTAACCAGAACTTTGAGGACCTCTTAGCAAATTTCTATGTAAGATTCCACGAATAACCTATCACACAGATGACGATTTAAATTGTGTTCGAAAATTATTACAGATTTCAGCTACTGAGAATTTAATTGAAGCATGCACCCCAACATGTAAAACTACTAAAAACCAAGTTTGTGGCACTTGGACCCGACCGTTTTGCAATCTCCAATCCCTTCTCAAATTTATCGATTCAATGCCCAAATACCACCACCATCATTCCATCAGAACCTCTAGGTAGTGTGATAGTCACGCTTCCGTGTTCATGTGAAATCCATGTAAGCTCAGAGATGTTAGCCCGTACTACCTTCCCTTGTGAGAATCAGTACCATAAATTCGTGAGGTCTGTCAAACTCCTTCCGAGTGTGTGGACGATTTATCTGTTGGCATCATTTGTAATTACATGTAGAAACCAAATCAAGTAACTTTTCTGAAATTTTGAATATTCCCACGCTTCATTTGAGGGGAATGGAATTTAATGAATTTGATGATTCGGGTGTGAATGCCGCAGTTATAAAACTGTAAATTCGGTTGTTTCGTTAAATGAACCAACCCGGAAACATATAGCCACGATGTTGAATTATTGTGGATTGGTTGCTCTCATTTTAGTCGTAATTATTATCCTCTGAAACCCGTTGTTATTAGGTTTTTATGTCGTCGTTCAGCCGACGCACGCGTTTCTTCCAAATTAAATCATTCAAAACATGTCATCTACAGTCTTTGTAGCCGTTAATTTAGGTCTGCTAGCTACGCAATCTTTTACTTGACCCGTTTAGTATACCATAACAACGCCGATCGGTGGAATCGACGGAAAATGTTGAAACTCAACCGGAAGAGTTTGCGTATTGTAAATTCGTGAGCTCCGGCGGAGAAGAAATTCGCGTGATAAAGAAATAGAAAATATGAGATACTATCATTTTGGAATGGTTTTAAAACTACACTTACCATTTGAGTGACTCGTTCCGTGGTAGTATAGCAACCAGTATTTTCTTAGTTCTGTTGTGCGTTGAATAGGCTTGAGGTTAGGTTGAAATCAATAGATTTCTGATTAGACTGAACCTAGATGATCTGAGATAAGGCACAAGGCAAACACACATTGATGTATTTTTTGTTTTTTAGGAGTTGCTCATGCGTTTTAAGTTTGGTGATTGTTGGGAAAACTTTTGAATCAATAACGAATGAATTTGAAATTTTATGGAATTAGGATCTCGAGAAATAAATAAGTTTGGGTTTGAAGTTTCGTTTTGCAAGCTGGTAGATTTTGGAATTGGAGTGAATCACATTGGATGTAAATTCTAATTCGCTAGTTGAAGAGTTTGAATCCAAGTTAATTATTATTATTTATTTATTTATTTTTTTTTTTTTTTTTTTATCTTTGAACGCACACTCGCCCGATAAAATGCTAGGTCCGCCCAACACTTCATTCCTCGTTAAACTAAGGGTACTTGCCATGAGGTTTGAAAAAGCATAGAACAAGACTACGGAGTAGGGGAACAAGGGAAAAAAAACTAACTGTGACTAAAAGAGCTATGTAGGAGAGAAGAGACTAGCTTTGCACGGGCCTGAGGGAGGAGACTTCACTTTTTCCAAAAATGATTGTTCAGTGTTTATTTTTTGTCGAGGCCCCTCACAGCAAGGCATTGTAGGATAGAGATGCGCATGACCCATGTAATATATTGCTATATTGTTAGTTTGTAATTTTTGAGGTTAACGTCTAACTGGAACGGGACCCCGGGGCGTAGATTGTGTTTCCAGATGTTGAACTTGGGAACGTAAGGGAGACGAGTTTTGCTGACTGATTTCGAGTATCTAACTTCTTACGTTCTTATGTAATTTTTTTTTCTAAGTTAAATTGTTATGTTAAGTCATCATTCATTTTGTTTTTATGATCATGTTATTAATTATATGCGTTTGTTAAGATAGAAATTAAGACGTTCGTTAGGTTGGAATATTTCTATGTAGGTTCCGAGTCTCGTATTTCATGTTTTTATTCTATTAGAGGCACCCCGTTCGGGAATGGAGTTTCATGTAATAGTCCCGGCAGTATACATTATGATGCGCTTTTTTTTTTTTTGTTAATTTGCGCCCGGTTCCGCTTTGCCGGCAGTTTATTGTACGCATATTTTTACGATACTTTTTCTTTTATAGAAGTAATGATTCTTTTGACCTGATTAAATGGTTTGGTCCGTCCGGTTTTGAAACTTCCTGTTTTACGTGACTCTTAGGTATTAGGGCTTAGTAGTTTAAGGCACCAGAAAGTAACTTAGCCTTGGTTAGGATTGAGAATTATCAAACATTTTGTCGACTATGTGCGGATTCCACTGTTACAATACGTTCACTGCACGTACGATTTTTATTTCAGACTAACTGACGGACGGGTTAGATGGGACACCCTGTATATATATATATATATATATATATATATATATATATATATATATATATATATATATATATATATATATATATATATATATATATATATATTTAGTTCACCTGAGATCACCTGCGGCTGAACGACTTATGGATGATGACAGAGGGATAAATTTTGTTTTATTTTCTATTAGGTAGGTATTTTGAACAATAATTTTTTCTGTTCTCCCGATTCAGGACCGCCACCCTTTCTCGTTTTGGTTCTCGGAACGCAGCGGGTTGCTTCCGCCCATCCGTCAGTATGGAACACTTTGATGTATTCTGTTTGTTGTTTTCGATTTTATCGCTTTACCTTTTTATTAACCGGCCTTCAGCAATTAGGAATGGGAGGTTAGTTTTGAATTAGAGAGCGTTTGGAGGACCGTATGGAGTTAACCGGGAGTTTACCGGAACCAGGATGAGATAACGTGTGCACTATGTCAAGAACGGAAAAAACAAGTTTCGCTTTGCGATTTGAAGTTTTGGTAGTAGCTTATCGTTTTTCTTGTTAGCTAAGTAGCTTTCTGGTGGTCAATTCTTTTATAAGTGGAATGGTCACTATAAGTTCGTTCTTATGTTCAATATTCAGATGTTAGTTACTTACTCTGGTTCATTATTGCTGTGCTTGAGTTTTTTAATTATCCTGTTTCTATACAATTGTACTGCTTGAGGTTGTTTCCTTTCATAGGTGCCTACACTTGCCGCCTCGTGTGAAGGACTCCCAAGCTAACTTACCCCGACAGAGCTTTCTGGAACCCAGAGTGCCGCGGATGGGGCTCCGTCTTCCATTTCTTCCGGAGGAGTGTGAGGACTGGGCTTATCATGTAGTCCTGTCCAATCCGACCCCTCATCCACCACGTCGAGTCGCTGGACCGGATACCGAAAGACATCTGGGGACGACAACTAGGAGTAAGATCCGTGAGGATCTGGTAACTTTTAATTTAGCCTGTCGGATAGGTCAGTTTTGGGGATCTGTGGGAAAGCTTCTTTAAAACATTTGTTAAGTTAGTTTATGGGGGAAGAGGCTAGGCCCTATGACATATTTAAGTAGAACGAGCACAATGGTTCATCCGCTTTTAAATTATTACCTTTTTCAAGGAAACTAGGTTTTTCGTAATAACTCTTGTGAGAAAGGGAATCTCACTTCTCTTTTGGGCGTGATTACTACGTCAGCTCCTGAAAGCCAATTAGGAAACGCTATGCCTTTGGAGCGCGTCGCCCTGGTCCACCGGAGTGGAATGCGGTGAACTGATGTTTGGGCTCCTGGGTGTCTGGAGATTTCATTTTCGGACAGTCAGCAGCTCAACGAGCTTAACCTAATTATCAGAGTTAACCACAAATTTTTGTGGTTCGATCGTTTAGTTTAATCTATCTACCAATCATTGGATTCTATAGGGTTTCCCTTATTTAATTTTTTAGTTGGGGGCCTAGATGATTGAAACCAGCGCCTCCACCAATCTTTAGTTATGTAGTTGCTCAATTCTTCTCCGGACACGTAGAAATTCACTATACCGTAATACCGTGGATGGACAACCCATATCGTCCTTGAACATATAAGGAAATCCTTCTATAAAGATTCCCTAATAGAAAATATGAGAAAGGTGAAACACCAATTTCCTAGAAGGGAATTACGATTGACGTGAACGTCTATTTGTTTGGGTGGTAAGGAATGTTAGAATAAACTGAAAAGGTATCATTAATTATTTGTATTTTGATCCAAATTCCCTACCTAAGAACACGATAGACCTCATAAACTGCCCAGTATGGATATGACGAAATGATAAAACAAAATGCTCTTGAAAATTAGGTACTTACGATTCACTATCCTGCAGTATATTGGCACTGGTTTGCTATATGGGACCACTACTCAACTAGGATAGGGAAAATATAGGTAGGTCACACACACTTTTGGGTGAAATTCAATCAATTCAACAGTTTTTTATAATACCGACGTAATTTTTGAGAAAAAGAAAGACTTGAAAGGCGGAACTTGACTGAACTTTCCTTGGAGAGAGGTGGTGGGTGCGTGGGGGGGGGGGGGGGGGGGGGGCAGCGCGATCTCGTGATTTATCGGCGAACTCTAAGATAGCCCCAGAATGAACCCTAGAGTTAGCACCTAGCATCAACTGGTGAAATGTATGTTAAGTGGAATTTTCAGACGTGACAAACCACCCTTTTAGGAAGGGCCCGGTGCCTCCACAATTTACAAGGTACGAGTATTGTCAGAATTACGTTCTGACACTGAGATAACTATTTCATTAAACGATTACCAATTCTAAACAATGCGAATCAAATAGGATAATGCATTATTTTTTCAACTATTTTACGTTTGCGAAACAGCAGAACAACAAAAACCTTAGTAAATCGATGGTACGCCCCCATGATGTCATACATTAGCTAGCATAGATTACGAAAATTATACATGAATCAGGTATACTCACCCTACACCTGCTGGGTGATTCCTAATACGTCCGAAAAACCCAATAAGTTGTATGTTAAACGGGAAGAAAGCCGAAACACGGGGTTCCAAATGTCGTAAATTAGAAGTGGAGAAATGAATTTTCTACGTTTTTTCGGGCATGAACGGATTTAACACACTAGGGGAAAAAAAGTAATTGTCGCCCTCATTGTTAGAAAACTTCAGACGCCATTCAAATGCTGATGGTTGAATCTGACATGATGTTTAAAGTAGATTTCAAAGCTGGCGTTTGGAACTCACGTCTCGGCGTTCCTAACCGTGAAAAGTGCATTATCTTTAATATTTTCAGACTTGATAGGAAACACCATGCATATGACAAGCAAAACCTGTGACAAGCAAAAAACCGAACGGCGGTGGCGGCGGCCTCTCGGCGTTCCTTTCCGTTTAAGGTGCAGTTTCTTTAATATTTTCTGACTTATTAGGAATCACCATGTATATGATGAGCATACCTGTGTCTTGCTATATTTTTGTAATCTCTGCCAGATGTGTTGTGACATCCTGACTATATTGTTGATTAAAAAGTATTGCTATTGTTTACAAAAATAGGTTATGAATCATTTTCCTAAATCCTCCCCTTTTTTCTATTTTTCTATCATTCTTAGACTTGACTAACTCAAGAGTTTTGCGCACTCGAGATATAAATTCACCAATCTTGACTGTAACACGATATAATCTCTCACCTGAAGAGGGAATGTAAGAAGCGATCTTGGCGGTCTTGCTATGCTGCATTTCTGAGGGGAGAGGAAGACGAAATTACATCCAATCCATCCAACTTGAAGGCCTTCTTTAACTTCAACAACTACTGTGATGACAACAATAGGCTTCCTGCTATCATGTCTCTGGGCAATGAATCGACCAACACTCCTATTGGGTTGCCAATGTGTTTGCTGATTTTTTTATCATCCATGTTTGAGCCCGCTTCAGCAGACACGCCAATGTACCCACTAGCCGATCCAGTTTTAGTAAGTGTGATGCGTTTATCGAAGAACCAAGTAGGTACTCAAAAAGCTGAGGACACTCTACATCAACTAGGGATTGGGGCCCGATGGATGCCTCCTGTGTTGCTTAGGGAATTTACAAATATGTGCTGGCTCCGCATCTGTCAGCAATCTTCAACACACCTCAGGCCACGGTACTTTCTCAGATCAATGGAAGGTGTCATTCACTACACCTATTTATAAGTCTGGGAAGAGGTGGAAGGGAATTGTTAACTATTAAGTTCATGGCAAAGAACGTATTCTGAATAATGATCTCCTATTCAAAAAGAGGTTTTTTTTTTTTTGCTGTTTTGGAATTTTTATCTATTTTTCAGCAAAATTAATGTATTTTAATTACATTTTTCAGCATAATTTTGTACATAAATTTTGAATGTTCTTTTTTATAGTTAATAAACTATATTTGAGCTATATTCTGCCAAACAATATAAATTTAACGATTTTTAGTTGTTTTCAGCTATTTTCAGTACTTTTTTTACTACATTTTTAGAAATTTGACGTTTTTAAAGGGCTCTAAAAGTGATGGCCAACGAACTCTTCCTTTCGTTTGGAAAGCTTGTTTTTTTTTGGGGCATGAACGGAATTTTTATCTCAATCCAAAGGAGAGTTATCGTCTGGTATGGCATATATATGTATACATATGAAAAAGCAGTAATCTCTAGGATTCGTTTCTGAATGCCTTAAAACGGATTTCAATGAAGAAATTTTTCAAAAATGTTGATTTTAAAATTTTCCGAATCATTGCGGTAGCTTCGTTTTCTACGAAAATTCGCTAAAAGAGATTAGTGTGGTCACCAATCGCATACGTAGCATGGTGAGGGGATATATATATAATATTTATACATATAAATATGTATGGAATTGATTTTGATTTGAAGTTAGATTTACGATATCTGGCGGATTTGAACAATAATGTATTAGGGTATAGAAGGTTTTATATGTCGCTCGATTTCGTGCCGAAGCGAACAAAGATGATTCAAACATCATGGTTATCGCATGACGATCGCATAAACTTGATAGTCCACCGTGGCTGGTAGCTTTTCTCTCGAAACGCCCGATATTTATCTCACACGAACCGTTACACGTCTCAATGGGTGGGCGAAAAAATGAATCAGTCGCTTACTAAACCTACAACAGTTGGATACCCTTAAGATATCATGAACCGACAATACTGATGAGAAAGGTAATGCAATTTCATGTGGCCTGTGATATTCATATGTTTGGTAGGTGAATTAATCGAAAATACATTGAGAATTTTAACGTGTATACATGTTAAATTAATGTTTGAAAGATTTATGAGGTATTTCTCTATGTTGCCTCTGCAGGAATGCATACGATTGTTACAACTTTCATGAATTGAGGAAACTCACAGATTCAGTTATGCGCATGCATGGATTTTGTACTGGATGTACCATCTCCATTATGACCTAACATGAATGTGCTACGACCTATCCCCGCACCACAAATCCATAATCAAGTATAAACTGCTTGTTAAAGCATCAGCATTGTTAATGCTGATTGTTAAAGTTTTTGTTCAACAACCCTCCGTTTTCCCTTCCCTCATAAACTTCGAAGTTTCCGAAGTTTGTTGTATAACCAGAATGAAATTGAAGAACGCAAATAAATGGTGAACTTTTCATATAACCCTGGATTTCAAACCTGTGTCTAAACGACGGGGCAGGAGTAAATGTTTTGGCGCTACGAGATAGTCGCGTTCTATCATGTTTCCACTCAGGGAATGCTTCAGTCAGTACAGAGTGAGACGCCAGCAGATTCACTTCGCACTTCAGACCAGCAGGTTGCTGTACGATTATTTAGAACTCACGGAATCGTTTTGACGGAGCAGTAATAAGTAAAGTTTTTTATCCGTCCTTCTGACAGGTGGTTGTAATATCGTTTTTCGACCCCGTTACAACGGGGGGTTGTAATAGAAAATAGATATTCTTTTTGTATCTGTCATTTGGCTTCATCAAAATCTGAGGTAGAATCCTTTCTAACAGACTAAATAGGTACCTATCTAGGTTTGTTTCTCATTGTCTGATTTTGATCAAAATTCGGAGAGTAATTTGGGCCTCTCAGTGGTCCCCCACCAAGTTGTTCATGATAAACATACTTCCGAAATTCGTTTGGCTCAGCCGGAAAAAAGGTTTCAAATTCGTTTGGATTGCATTAATCCCATTGAATCATCGCAATAAAAAGAATAGAAACTATCTTATGGACGCCAAGAAGCAATGTGCCATTTGCGTTTCTACTTGACAGAGTATTTCTATTTTCTTAGCGAATTTTCTTAGAAAATGAAGCTATTGCAATGCTTCCGAAAAAAAAAGGAAATTCAAAAATCTTCTCAATCGAAATCTGTTTTGAGGCATTCTGAAATGATTCCTAGACTTTAACGCTTTTAAAGGTACATATATATATATATATATATATATATATATATATATATATATATATATATATATATATATATATATATATATACTTTTGATACGAACTCGAGGAATCGATTCTACAACTAATTCACTTGTAACTCATTCACAATGTGAAAAAGTGAAAAAAGTTGCTTTTTGAAAACCATGCGATTCCCGGTAAACAACCTGTATATCCAGTTTTCGTAACGGAAAAAACAATCCCAAAATGTCAGAATTCCAACGGTATAGTAAACTTTTCTTTTATGTAGCCAATTAGTCGAGTAAATTATGTTTCAATGTTAGAAAACGACGAAATATTTCCAAGAAATTGTGAATTGCACCATTAGATCGATTACGACGGCTTGACAATCATTAGTTTCACACAATACTTGATATTATTTTTTACCGATTGCGGTGTTAATGGTATTCAGTTGGGTCCCATGTTGAAGTAAACAAGCGATGGTCGTTGGTTGATTTGGGTCCCGCGAGTTGATACCCAATGGTTGAGACATTGATATCTCGTGATTCGAACACGTTCTCAGGTAAGTACTAGCTGTACTTTATATTAATTTTATGATTTAGGTGTTAAGTCAGGTTATTGACCTACTTTTTACATCGCCAAGTACTTACCGCTTGTTTGAAGTCCTTCCCTTGGTCATCCGACCTGTTTTTCAGTGGATCATTTCCCTGTTTTCTCTTACTTTAATTTTTTTAATTCGGAGTTGGTGTATAGAACTGAATTTTTCCGTCAACACTAGCGTTCACTTGGGCTAAGTGTCCCCCTAGCTAACGCGTGTTGTAGGTACGTTCTTGTTCCCACTTCTACAAGATTGCATTTGCTGGTTGGTATTTTTAATTGTACTGGATTCTGTTTTTGCTATTTTTCTGCATAGTTGTGAGTAAATAGATACTTTGGTAGTACAGGTGCGACACGTGTTTGTCATTGTAGGTACATAGTGTAGTCTCGGAGTAGTAAAGACTACCCTTTTTCTTTAAGCTTTCTCAAATATCGAGGATACAGGATTTATTCCCTTACTGTCGGAATTTAGTTTTTCTCGTTTAATTTTTGAGACTGACCTACTTAGGTATTTCCTGTACGGCCTGTCCCCTTTGTCTGAAATTACCGTGTTAATTTTGAGTGCAGTAAGTGCATATTGCTACTTCGTACGCGTTTTTATTTTTATTTCAAGGATCTAATTTGTCACACTACATTGCTGTTCGGTTACATCGTTCAGTCTAGGTTGTTTTTATTTCTCTCCTTCCCCGTGTTTGTCGTTGTGTACCTACTATCTCTTTTCCCTGCCTACCTCTTGTTTTTATAAGGATTCCAGGTCTCGGTCAGAACATGATTTCCCAAGTAGGGCTCATGATGGGAGTGGGTCGCAGGGGGAGAAGAACTAGGTCATCCACTTCCCTTTCACCTATGGAAGGCCCACCGGGAATTCCCACCCCTTTGCACAGGGATCAGTATGCATTCTCGGCAGGGGTTGGAGCGGTGGGGGCTTCGTCTACCCCTCATGAGCACGATGTAGATCCCCTGTGTTTCGTAGGCTTAGACGAGGATGAGGAGGGTGATCAAAGGCAGCACGTAGCCGTGGAGGGCCAGGGAGATGCCGGTGGGGTCGTGAATGGCGGCTCTGCTCCCAGACAGGTCACTTTGGACCTGATGCACCGTACCATAGGGCTGGTGCTGGAGGAGCTGGCAAGTATCCGCACTAAGCAGGCAGATCTGGCGAACGAGCTTCATGAGCTCCGTGAGGAAGTTCAGAATGGTTTCGTCAGGCCGATGATACATCAGCTGGCCAGCGTGAGGCAATTGAGGCTGTAGCCAGGCAGCTTGACACGCTGACAGGGGTTGTTAGTGACAGTAAGGAGGCGGTCTTTGAGGAGGAGATAGCATCAGTGGAGGCCGAACCACAGGATTACCATGAACCACCTGTTCAACCCCCATTTTCACAAGGTGCACAATGTGACCCTAATGTTGTTGCAGCAGGGTGTAGATCTACTTCACCCCGAGTTTTAGGTACTACATTATATGGTGGTAGAGGGCACAGCACTCCCACAACTAGTGCCCACAGAAGGGTCACGTTTGGGGATGGGTTGCACCCTGGGCAGGGGGATCCACTTCCAACGGGTTGCCCTAGCCAGCCCTTCCAGCCACCCTACACTCAGGGAGGGTACGCTAACTCCACCTTTTACTTACCACCCAGAGAGACATTCACCCAGCACCCACAGGGGAATAGTTGTAGTGCTCCCATACCTCCGCCGCATGGAGTAGCATCGGGTACTGGACATACCCTACCCTATCTTGACACTCATTGGGGTGCGCAGATTCTTGATTCGACTGGTGCACCCAAGGACCTTGGGTATTTGTCTAAGCTTACGGGAATACATGTTCCACACTACTCAGGGGGGCATTCTGATTCTGATTCTGGTTGAATAGAGATCGATATTTTCAACAGTGAAACTTGTAGTTGGTGTCTTGTGTACCCTGTTCCCAACTCTTATGTTTGGTCTATGCTGTTGATTGTCCAGCATAGCACACTACATATTGGCATCATGTAGCTACATGGATTGGGATGGGTACCGAGGTGTTGAATGCACGAAAAGCACATGTAAGTCACGCATCATTTTGTCTTCATAGAAATGAGGTAGAGTAAGGAAATGCGCACAGCCATGAGAAATTGAATAAAAAACTCCTTAAGAGAATGAATAAGAAATTCTCTCAAGCGCAAAGCTATTGAGTACACTTCTGTACACGCAGCCAAACTACTACCGACGGTAAAGTACTTCTCGCAAAATCACACATCACACATCAATCACGCATAGTATGTGAAAGAAACACAAAAAATGTCAAACTTCTACCTTAAATGCCGAAAGACGACGATAAAATGACGAGGTCAACATACTAGTGACAGGATACCAGTGCATATGCTCATTCAATATGGGAAACGGGCGAGGTACCAAATTCATCACTTTTTCCCATCGATGAAAGACAGCGCCGTCAATCCTTGTCGTGGGGTCTCTTGGGATGATTACTACTGAAATGGGACCCACTTCAATGTAATCTTCGTGGCCTACGGGATCCATCTCAACATCAGCCTAGCAACACCCGGACCCACTGCAACGAGATTGAGGTAAACGGGGCCCATATCAACATTTTCGGTTGAAATAAATTTATCTAGGTATTTATTTCGTGGAATAGACAAAGATTGCATTACTTTTCCTTTCTTTATTATAATTTAGTATATAACTTTGTTACAGATAAAAAGGAGATTTATTTCGTAGACACCCATAAAATAAGATGCCAGATGCCTTGAGGGAAAGGAAGTCGTACACTCACTATACCCTCTTAAGAACCTCTTGGAAGTACCAGACCAGAGAATTTTTTGAGAACTCAACGCTCCATGGAGTACGATATATTGCAGAAAAAGAACGACCGATCTATGAGAAGTTGGTAACATACCAAATAATGTGGTTTCTTATTCAATTTGATGATTTAATTTAATTCAATTCAACAATGACGTATGCTGCCACACTTTTAGTCTTTTCAAAACTAAGGTTTATTCAATGGGTTCAATGGACGTTGGGATTTTGGTATGGTGCAATATATTTTAGAGATATTCACTGACTACTTCAATACAGGATACATCACTTCATGGATTTCAACTGAATTTGAATGCGTGTGCCCACAAATAAGACTTTTATTCGGTTCTTCCACTTATCAGTACTATAATAATCGAGCTAAAAGATATTACGAACCTGACACACTCACGTAGCAAAACTTAAAACTTCTTTTCTGGGATCCATGCAATATTTTACTCTTTACACTATTTGGGATGTACCTCAGCAATGAGATATTCTCAGTCAATCCTTATTACCGAGGGTTGGGATGCCGGTATATTCCTGCTCGGAATTCGTAATCATATTTGTCTGTTTTTCTATTTCTTTGTCTAATTTTCCGCATGTTCAGTTTCAAAGCATTTTTGAACAATTTTTGTTCTACGTCTATTAGTGGTCAACTCCTTTTCTTGGTAAAAACAACGACTCGCTTCGCACGTCGTTGCTGAACGACTTCGATTATGTTTTCAGGGATTGTGAAACTGCCATGTTCTCCATTTTCAGAGCAAATATTCTATAGATGTGTTGCTTCTGCGGAAATACTAATTTCTCCGAAGTGCCATTTTATCAGTATTGACAGCCTCGGTTTATTATATTATTATTCGGCGAGTAGTTCGGTACAGTGCTTAATGCTGCACAATTAGGACCTTAAGCGAATTTCCTGGAAAATTAAGTTATTCTAATTGCTACAACTAAGAAAAATACAATGAAAGAACACAGAAGTAATACAGTAATTAAAAACAGTAACATAGTGGGTTATAGTTTCACCCTCCAAGCAGTCGCTTCTACCCAGAGCCGCCAGAGAAATTAGCACCCAACTTCCTTTGTCAGGACGGTGGTAGTGGTGACTGGTATTGCACAGATCTATCGCGTTGTTCTGTGACGTTTCTCTGAGAATTCTGAACTGAAGAATCTTAGAAAATTGAGCCTACAGTAGCGCTCGCACAACAGCCTCTCCAGTGTAAATGGTACCGGATTATGTTGGTTAGGTACTTTTTTATCCTTTTGCCAATAAACTAAGAGGTAATTTTTTTATTTGTTTAGGTTGATGTGGTTCAGTTTCGTAACAATAGGAGCGATAGTGACGCTGATCATAATCGTCTCGCTATGGGAGAAATTCCAGACAAATCCTACCATTACGGGCTTGGACACGGATTTCCACAGCTGGGATGTACCATTCCCAGGACTAACTCTCTGCCCTAGCTCTCCAGCTTCCTCCTCGAGAGTTGAGGAGTACATTGCCAAGTACGTATCCGGGATATTAACGTAGCTCTTGTATTGTATGTATGAAAAAAAATAGAATTTTATACGAAAATTCTCAAAAGGCATATGTACTGTTTCAATGAGGGTCACTGTAAACAAAACTTATAGGACACTAAACACTTTTCGGTGAAAAAAAGTCACGTTTCGTGACTGAGATTTCGATATAAAATCTATTGGTTCGTCAATGTGTTGGACACGAATTCAATGCCAGTTTTTCCCATCTTTTCAGGATTTGGAGATAGGAATTGTCTATTTATCCTATTTTCGGCCCGAATCTATAATCTAATTGTTCCTGCCGTGAGTGCGAGTTCTTGATTCCTATAGAATTCATCAACCCCATATTCAAAACAGTATAAAGAGATCTGGACCAAATTATTTGGATAGTGGAAGATAGATAAAATCTTAGAAAAGTGCTATTGAAAAGAGGAAGGCTTCCCCAGCGGCAAAGCAGTGTGGGGGGGGGGGGGGGGAGAAACAAGGAGAAATCCCAGAAAAATCCTCATTGACGACTAAGACAATTACAAGTATGGGAGAAAAATGTAGAGATCAGCCCCTCGATCATAATCGTATAAAAAAGCCGCAACCACCCCTTGCCAGTTAGTTCCTTTAAAGATCTTAGTGGTATCACAACAGCCCGAATGGCCCGTGTATATTTGGCAAGGTGTGTTGGAGATCAAATCACGCAAAGCTTGTTTTATGTGCTTTTCCCCCCTTGAGAAGACCTATTTTCGACCATCATCAAGTTCTTCCAGAGTATTCAGAACAGACACTCAGTGAATCATCCTACTACGTCACGATTTGGACTACCTTCGGGCTCCACACGTGAGTTGTGTTTCATTCCAATAACCAATGACATAGGTAGGAAGTGAAAAAAGATATGCCTTTGAAATACCTTTGATTTTGTAAAACTATATTGACACTTTCTACTTTTCATCCACAACCATTGAGTCACTGATGGGTTCCTCACACCACTAAACAAAAATGCTGCAGGTCCTCCAAAGTAACCTGCACAATAAGGTGGCTGCAGCGAACCTATGCCAGATGCCCGCATTTGACAAATAATGAGGTCGCCCTCATCCAAGAACCTTGGGTTTTCCAGTGCAAAGACGCTGGCCTCAAAAATGCAGGTGATAAGTTGGTATACATACAGAACAGTGCTAATAACGTATGGTCCTGTATCTTTGTCAAAACTTAAAACTTGTAAATCACACTATCAAGAATGGCCACAGAGCATTTTGTCACTGCCTCAATTTATTTTCTAAGAGATGCAAATATTTCAAGAGGATCTCCACTGGAAGAGGTGGCCGACCTCGTAGAAAAATTCTGCAATGATAACATTCAGTTTCTTTTGGACGAGATGCCAACTCACACGCATAGTGCGGCGGGAAACACTGACATCAGCAGACAAGGAAATAAGAAATTGGTTCTTTTCCGAAACCCCTCCAACGCGTATCACAGCTACATTGTTGTGGTAATCCAAGGTTTGGGTGATACACCTCAAATACATGAGGATCCATGAACAAAAAGTAGAAGGACAACAAGGAGGAAGTAGAGGACACGATTATAAGACTTTATAGGAAATAACATGATAACAATGATATCGAGGCTGAAGTTGAAGAATTAGAGAATACGGTACTCACCTCAAACAACAATCACACCCTGGCGACGACTGGGTCCTTCTCTGTCCAGGAAGACAACGTCAGACTTGAAAATGGCAAATTGTGTAACTAAAAAAAGAGAAAAAACAGATATTGGGATGATTGCAAAACCAAATCAGCCAAGTTTAGAAAACTAATCATATAAAAAAGATACGCATGGAGGAGGTTCTGTAAAGAGGTTGAAAACACCTCTGAATGTGCCAGACTATAGCAAACCCTTGCTAAGGATCCTGTAAATCCAAACGGAGAATACACAGCAACAACAGGGGATACTCTGACATTTATGCTAGAGATTCACTTCTCTGGCTGTGTGATGTCAAATACTTCTGGTGAGGACCCTGATTCACCAGCCTAGTTTAGCGGCAGGAAAGCCCACTCTCAGACTGGGAAGTGGCAAAGAGTGTGATCACCAATGAGCCCATGGTGTCGCCATTAACTCATTGACTCTTACAAATCACCTGGCCTGGTTGGCACTATCTCAAAACTCCTGTTAAAATGTCATCAGGATCCTATTTGCTCAGTTTAGGGCGTGTTGGCAACAGGCACTATCATTAGGAGACGGAATCAAGCATGTGACCTCTTTCTGCCAAAGCCAGGGAAACGGTACAAACAGACAAAGTCATTTAAACCCATTTGTTTAACGTCCTTCAGCTTGAGAGCGCTGGTAGAACATGTTGACAGACACTTGAAGGAAACCTCCTTCATAGCGAGGCTTAGACATCCCTATCAGTTTGCCTATCAATAAACAAAGCGAATCCTGTGAGGTGGCGTTGCACCATCCAGCTACCAGGGATGTAATGGTGCTTTTCAGAAAGGAATTTTCAATTGGTACTCTTCTTTACATTGAGGGAGCATTTGACACCACCTCAGTAACCTCATTTATAAGGGCACAACATCAACAAAACCATACGGGGGGTGGATAGAAACAATGCTTACGAGTAGATCAGTAAGAGCGGAGCTCCGGAGGGTTCTTTCATACTTGAGTGACTAATTCCCTTAGCTTTTACCCTCCAGGCTACACTGATTATGTGGTCATCCTGGTTGAGGGACCGTTTGTTAGTGTAGTCTCAGAACTGGCTCAGTCAGCTCTTTCAGCGTAAGGTTGAATATATATTTTGTTATATCTAGATGTACCGATACCTGGTTGCAACACTCACCTGGAACTAATACCTAACACACATTGCATACAGACGAAAAGAAGCCCCTTTGTGCACTAAACTTTATGAGAAATATGAGGACTACAATTATGAGGACTACAACGACAGATGGTTCTGTGGATATACACCATCATCATTAGACCCATACTAACTACTGTTGTGTTGTCTGGTGTCTAAGGCTGTTTTGTTAGGTGGGAGCTTGTAAAACCATCGGCAATATACAGCGTCTGGCCTGTTTAACCATCACTGCAGCAACGCAAGTAGTGTAAAAATGAAACCTGGGCCTGACCTGGGCCAACAACTATTGGGCTTATCAACCTAAACTCTCATCAGCTCAGCTGATAGATAAGGGGTGTCCCCACTTCTCCCTGAAATCAGGATTCTTTTAGATAAGGAGTCCAGAATGAAACACTACCGTCCCACTCCTAAATTCAAAAATTATCCCCTATCTCCAATTCCTTCGTTTTCGACCATCCACTTCATCATTCCATTAGGAAACAATTAAACCAGCAAAACAACGAGGTAGGTGAACGATTCAATTTGTTACCTTTTTTAAATCTTGTTGCCTACCGAATGATTACAATCACATACAGATCGGGAGCATTCATCAGTGGATCTTCAATTAAAGTTTATATTGTTTAATTCAATTTTTAATATTTCCAGATCATAATATCGTGAAAGCCTTCATCTAGTAGGCACTCACTATCTATCTATCCTACCCGCTATCTACCTACTATTTCTCTTAGGTAAGAAGTACGTAAATTTTCAGGCCCATAATTTTCGAACCTCCTAGGTGAAAATTTAAGATGTTTAGGGCAATCTCCCAAGAAATGAATGATATATTCCACTGGAACTTGTAAATAACTTTTTCTCTTCATGCAAAGAGAACAATTCTACTGTAGGTAATCATCGTCATTACTCGTTTGTACGAAGGCAAAAAACAAATTAAGAGGAAACACGGATGAGTGACATTTGATCAAGTATATTTTATTATTAATAATAAGATTTAAAAGTCCCAGTTCCATATCAACCCATACAATCACTAGTATTCTAATACATGAGTTTCAAGGATTTTTTTCACAAAATGCACAACATATCAAATGTTTCTGAAAACTGTATCGATAAAACCGTGTCTCCCCAATATCAATGGGTCTGTAGTCCTTTTAACTCCTTGAAATGTTGAAAGACATGGATCATCATCAAATAGGTGGCTCGAAGTTCATTTTCCAGCAACCATTTCGATAGCACCAGAACTTTTATCCTAGAATACGACTGAGAGAAATCGATTCCGGCATCTTGATGGTCTTTGAGAAAGTGAACTGAAGGCATGCAGTGGAGGAATGTTAGGCCATCCAAATGACATCAAGTCGTGTAGGTACTTGACTATTTTTTGGGAGAAGGTCTGTCAAAATTCGACATTTTTCAGCTCATTTGCAAATTAACAAACTTGATGTTCTCTGTGGCTTCTTTCAGAATCTCCGGAATACATTCATTGGTCGTGTCTGAATGTATTCCGCCCAACGATAACTGAAGACATGGTAACTTCTCTTTCCGACAGAATTTCTCTTATACTGTTGCTCTTACTATATAACATCCTGCGATGGATACGGATAAGAAATTTCAGGGTAGAATCAATATGTTTAAGCTGTTGTTGAAGCTCATTTCGCTTCCCCACTTCCTAAGGTAAGGAAGCTTTGTATTCGTAATTGAAGTCGAAACAATTTTTGTCATCCAACATCGAAATTTCCACTTGCTTTTTGCGTTTCAGAGCTTGCTGATCAATTTCGGTTCCGTGTTTGTCTGTCTGGTAAATCCTTGTCAGTTTCAGTCCGATTCCGATGAAATTTTCTGGGATTGTGAGGATTAGCTCCTAGACGGTCCCCTATAATTTTCAAAGCCGTCGAATCAACTTTAGCCTGTGTGCATGCGCAAACGCGAATATTTCATTACGTCGATTTGTTATCATCTTTTGGCTCGATTTCGTTCACCTCGGTAGGTAATTGTGTATATGTTTTAGACAAATGCGCAATAAAATATATCGCAATTGGTAGAGTAGTAACAATTGTGCATGCGGTAAACTAATATCGATTGACACAAGCATAACTCCGAGTTTGATGGGACGATTTTATGAACTTCTAAGGAATTGTGCGGGTTAGCTTCTAAACGGTCCCTTTTAACTTTCATTGACGTAACATGAATAGTAGTCTGTGCGCATGCGCAAACGTTAATTTCTTAAAACGACGATTTCTCATAATCTGTTTTATTTATTTGTGAGGAAAAGTCGGTACATTTGATTTTACGAACCTTGTAATCAGCTACTTGTCCGCTTACCTCAATGGCAAAGTCATCCCTTACGCTAACGAAGCGAAATATCTGAGGATGACGTTAGACGTTGCGATGGAAATTGCACTTAAAAAGAAGAACTTTTTTGACTTTCAAACTCAGAAAAATGTCCTGGTTAATGGACAGACGATGAAAATTGTCTGTTTCAAAACAAACTGACGTTGTACAACCAAGTCCTGAAGCCAGTAAGAACGGAGCGTAGCTGTGGGGCTGCACAGCTCAGAGCAATCGGAAGCTTATCTAAACTTTCCAAAATAATGTGCTCAGGTGCATAGTTAATGCACGCTGGTACATTCAGAATGATAGACTTCATCATGATCTAAAGGTGGAAACTATAGATGAAACTATAAAGAAAATTGTCATCGCCTATCAAGAGCGACTAAGAGGTTATGTCAACATCGAAGGTGCCCATTTGCTTGATGTAAGCGACCTGCTGAGAAGACTGAAGAGAAGAAAACCACACGAACTAGCACAGTGAAAGTGAAATAATGAACTAATTAGTTCATCAATTATCAGACTTTGTCAAAACACGTTCTGTATCTTTGTTTTGGAATGTTTATGTAGTAAATAAGATCAAAATCAAATTGCTAATAAGTTGTAAACTTGGTGTAATGAAAATGTTTAAAAAAAAAAAAAAAAAAAAAAGAGAGAGAGAGAGAAAGAGAGAGAGAGAGGGAGGGGGGGGGGGATGTGGACTGTGATTCATATCAACCCACTGACAAACACACCCGGCCGACAAACAGACCCCGACCGTCCCACCGTAACTTGGCCTACTCCCACCAGCACAAAACAGTGTCAACTACGACACAAACAGTTCGTGAATCGAATCGGTCAGCCAGTAACGCTACGTAAACGTAAACATGCAATCGACTACAGGAACCGTGAAGTGTCAAAAATGAGGACAACTTAAATCGGACGTGCAAAAAGCAAACCCGAGTTGGTTTACGAAATGTGAAATGTTCCTGGACGAGGTATACGCGGAATATCTGCACTCCAACTTCCAGAAGTTGACCGCTGAACGAAAAGCTTCATTTGTATGCGTACGTCCTCTAAATAGGCACCACAGCCGACCATACACCAAATAATAGCACTAATACAGCCATTTTCCAGACTTCCATTTTTTTGGAAGGAGACATTGGATTCATCCGCTCCAATGACATCATCTGGTACACTGATGGGTCAAAAATGGAAACAGATACTGGCACAGGAGTATGTCGGGCGAAACCCAGATGGAATGCCTTATTTCCACTTGGGGAACACACCGTAGTATTCCAGGCAGTAATAGTGATAATCGAGGTTGGGGCTGCGGAGAGCATTTGTGGTGGGGAGGGGGGGGGGGGGGGGGGGGGGGGTGAGGTACACACGTCCGCATTCTCTCTGACAGCCAAGCTTCGATAAAAGCACTAACCCCTCCAACCATCTCATCATGAGTGGTCTAGTGTTGTACACAAATCCTCAACACCCAAGCAATACACAAGGACCAGGTTCGGCTGGAGGGGTGCTGGGGCATAGACGTATACTATATAGAAAAGGACGACGAGCTCGCTAGAAGTGGCTCCCAAACCCCATTTGCAGGTCCTGAGCTTGCTGTTGGTTTACCAAAAACTACCTTCAGAAAAATCATCAACATGTGGGCCGACCAACAAACCACAAAAACATAGTCCAATATTGAGGAACATGTCCACAGTAAACTCATGGTCAACAATAGGGAACTAAAACAATATTCGGCCTCATGAACGCCATCGCACTCCTACGATTCCATCCACACCTCATAGGGGTCCCGCAAACTGCAGACTATGACAGGAGACTGACAAAACAGCATTCCGCATAATCTTCGAGTTCCCTGCACCTATCACTTATCTGCCGAGAAAACAAAAATTGAGTATTTTCATAAGGGGGGTGGAGGGAGCGCAACACAATCCCATTCGAGTATTGGGATTACTCTACATAAAGTAGGGTTTCCAAGTATAGCTTCTGATATAATGGTTGAGATGGCGTACACCATAAAATATACATAAAAGTATTCAATCGTATTGTTCTTGGAACATTGCTAAGGTACCTAAACAAGAGACTTGAAATTGTGCTGAGGCTCCCTACGAAAACCTCTAGTCATTACATAAGACTTATAGTGGGCTGTACTAATGAGACCTTCTGTGTACTCAAACATATACTCAATTTCCTACCAAAGATGTTAAAATTTCGAACACTAGTTACCCATATAAGTGCTCAATCATGATGATGAACCTAGAAAGAACCTTCTTTTAGGATCTAAATATGCAATGAGTGCTGAGGTAACTATCCCTTGCGATCCTGACCAGCTTGCCAAGATACTACCTGATATTCTTACAAGGGCTAAATCCACTCAGGAGGATAGGGATCATACGAGCCTGTTCAGCTCCACATTCAAAGAGTACCTACTAGATACATGCATGGGGAGGGTACCAGAACTACCTTGATCTGAAATTGAACTTTAATTATAAAAAATTGTTTTCTCAACTTATGATGATAGGGCACTATACATCTACTATACGAATAGACAAAAGGTGAGTTGTGTTATATCCGGATAATTTGCTCTTGGAGCGACTTCAAAAGTAAAAGAGTAGGTACCACTTAGAGTAAAAGAGTATTCAACTTATTTTTTTGTTGCCCTATGAATACCATTAAACGTAAACTTTGGCTACCCAAATTTGAGAATGCAGAATTTACTGTTCTACTGTTTAAGAACTCATCGTGTCGGAATATATTGTTTTTGGAATGGCTTACTTCATATGCGGGCTCCATGTTAATAGCCAGTATTTGTTAATCACGGTATGCTAATTTATTTTGTTGTGTGTTTTTGATTGCATTGTATCCTTTTTTGCTTCAAGTATTTGCATTACAAAAAATGACAGGGTGCTATAGATTTAACATAAATGTTATTGTTAACCCTACCCTACATAGTAATTGGTAATTTCTAGTAGTTTGATCAAGATCCAGATCAATTTATTTGCTAATTTGACTCAATTAATTTACTAAATCCGCATTAACAATCTCAGTGGGTTGACAAATGATTGTGTAGAATACTGAAGTGTACTCACTATTTATTTGATTTTCTGAGGCGTGACAGTTTTATTTGCCTATGTAATATTCTTACCGCTTGAAAAATATTGTTGGCCCTGGGTAATGAACACAATTTGTTCAATTGTTCAAACATACATTTATGAAAACTAATATATATATATATAATAGACATAAAATTACTTCAAAATAACTTATCATTAATATAATACGAAAAATTATATTTAAAAAATCACTCAGGTCATGCTGTACGACTGGAGCTTTTTGTATTTTATAGGAAGTGGGGCCAGGGGCTACCAGAGGCCAAAGTGGCGTATTACTCTAAATTCCTCAGCCTCATCGCCAATTTCTCTTATGTCAACCTCAAAGATATAGTTGAGTACCGATCTGACAAAAATCTGCCACAGAGGGATTTCCGACAGCTTCTTTTCGAAGTAAGTAACCGTGACAGTGTAATATTCAATTCGAAAGAAAAGTAAGACATTGGAAATAATCGAAGTAAGAAAGAGTACGAAAATACTAACTATTGGCAGATATGGCTTTTAGAGTAATCAACATCCGTTTGGAATTGCTTATATACGCGCATGATTCCGGCTGTCTGTCCGTTCTATTCAGAACTGCCCACAGCTCACCTAGAAATCCGGATTTTACTAAATGATTGTGTTGAAGGTCTATTTTACCCTTTCGGGCAAACTAGTTGGTTCGGTGACCAAGAGTCAAAATATCAATCCAATCTTTACAAAACTGGAACTCGAAAACAAATACGTAAAAACATTCAACATCTGACTGTTCTGTTAGTACTGAAATGTTCTCAAAACTATACTTTTCGTGGTTGTACATAAGGTGCTTTGTTTGATAGCCATTTCCAACAGAAAAAACGTCTGCCAAGTTGGGTGGGCAGTATAATTTTCTCACATATTGTAACATGGGCTGTAGGTCTCGATGGTATCCCACTATATCCCATCGCATCTATATGTCCCACACCAAGCGAGCGAAACGAGCAACATTCCCTACACACATCGGATTTCAACGAGGATTTTCCTACGGACTCGGGATGGAATATATCCCATCGCATCTATACATTCCACAAAGACCGTGCAGAGGGATCGAGAAAACACTCCTGAAACGAAAGAAGCGAGCAACATCTCCTACACAGGTTAAACCTGCCCTTAGTGATCTACCGTTTCCAATCATTCTACAAGTTCCACTCGACAGTAAAAGACCGTCGCATCTATACAGTCACACCGAGCAAGCAAAATGAGCAACATCCCCTGCATGTTTCAATTATAATACACCTCAAAGAGGGAAGGATCCATGGCTGGATATTGGAATTAACTCCACTTGTGTTTGTTGGCAACTAAACATGTCATAAAAACACATGTTGAGAATGTTCCAAACAGTCTTGTGTTGTGTTGTGAAAAGTTTACGAAAATATATATTATTATTTTGTGAACACGGGATTTCTAATTATAAGAGGTTATGGGCCCAGCACGCTTCCGTAACAATGAAGAACAATTCAAATTCAAATGCCATATCTGCAAGAAATTCGCCGGACACAAAGCTATTAATTGCCCAGAGAAAAGGAAACAAAAAGAAGAAAGAGGGGAAGCCAGTATTTCATGTGCACTGATAGCTGGTGAATCGGATATGTCAAAATGGTGCCTAGATAGCGGTTGCTCATCACACATGTGCAAGGACGAGGAAAATTTTGTTAAGGTGGAAAAAACAGAACAAGATCGCGTAAAACTTGCCAGTGACGACGTAATAACTGTTGAAGGAATAGGTACTGTACCAGTAAATGTGAAAAATGGTGAAAAGAATCGTAACATAATCCTGGAAAAGACATTGTTAGTGCCAGACCTGAGAATGAACTTAATGTCAGTTAGTAAAATAGTTGATAGAGGGAATACCGTTGTTTTTGACAAAAGAAATGCTACAGCGTACGACGAAAATGGTGAAGTCATACTGTCAGTATTTCATAATTCCAAGAAAACGCATCCGCAAGATTCCGCTTCCTACATTATACAACAGTCAGCAAATCGGATAGGGGATTTGTTCTATCTGCGCACTCACGCTAACGAAGAAAATGCGTGTGCAATGAACGGAAGAACTAGGAAAAGTAATATTGACGTTTGGCACAAATCTTCGGAAATGTGAACGAATTCGACTTGAAGCAAATGGCTAAAGGCAAAGTAATAGGAGTGAATTTAAAAAGTGACGTGAAAATGTCCTCATGCAAAACATGTATCAGAGGGAAGATGTCACAAACTCGATTCCCAAAGAAATCTGAAAGAAAAACTACCGAAATTCTTGAACTGATCCATACAGACATTTGCGGGCCGATGAGAGTAAAATCCATTGGTGGATCTTCGTACTTCATCACATTTATTGATGACGCAACTCGATGGTGTGAAGTAGATTTTCTGAAGAAGAAATCGGATGCTTTGGAGCTATTCAAGAAATTCAAGAATAGAGTCGAAAAACAGACGGGAAAAAAGATTAAATGTGTTCAATCTGATAATGGTCTAGAGTATAACAACAATGAGTTTAACAAATTTCTTCAAGAAGAAGGAATAACGAGAAGACTAACCGTTCCTGAAACCCCTCAACAAAATGGAATAAGTGAAAGAAAGAACCGAACTCTCGTCGAAATGGCACGTTGTATGATGTTGGAGGCGAACATGGCACCAGCGTTTTGGGCAGAAGCCGTTAATACTGCAAACTACATCAGGAACAGATGCCAATCGAGAAGTATCGGGGATAAAATACCATTTGAATTATGGAAAGGGAAAAAACCATTTGTAAAGCACTTCAAAATATTTGGTTGTAAAGGATATTCACTGGAAAAACGGAAGGGTAGGGGGAAATTCGAATCGAAAACAAATGACTGCATTTTCTTAGGCTATTCAGACGAAACAAAAGGGTATAAAGTATGGTATCCAAAATTACACAGAACAGGAATGACTAGAGATGTCGTGTTTTTCGATGAATTTAATTCCGACCCCTAACATTTGAAGAATTCTGTGTGGAGCCGAAAGTATGTGAGAAGAAAAGTAATCACGGGGCAGCCATTGAAATCGAAATTCCAACGAAAACCTATGAGAAGTCCGAAGATGAAACACCAATCATAAATGAACATACAAACAATAATTTAAATGAAATCGAGTATGAAGAATATGAAGATATATCAAGTGAATGCTTGAGTGAACATGAACCAGGAAATGAAGATTTAGCCGGAATGCCAGAAACAAGGAGGGGAAATGAAATTGAGGTAACCCAAGAACCTGAAGTACATAAACTAATAAGAAGATCACAAAGAATCCCGGAACCTAAAATATTTGATTGCTGCGCTGTTCCAAACTCAGAAATACAGACAGTTGGAGAAATTAGGGTGAAGGATGCACTTTCAGGACCGAACAGAAATGATTGGGAGAAAGCAATAGAAGCTGAATACCTAGCACTTCTGAAGAATCGCGTTTGGGATATCATTGACAAGCCAGCAGATCGTCAAGCCGTTGGAAGTCGATTGATTCTTTCCAATAAATACAAGAAAGATGGCACCCTCGAACGACGGAAAGCAAGACTGGTTGCAAAAGGATTTAATCAGCGTGAAGGAGTTGATTTTCACGAAACATTCAATCCAGTTATTCGAATGAATTCAATAAGGATTATCATGGCAATCGCTACAAGGAAGAATTTGACTGTACATCAGATGGATGTAACCACTGCTTACCTGAATGGGGAAATTGATGAGAGAATAGTGATGGAGATCCCAGAGTCATATGAAAAAATCCTAAATAGGATACATACAAATGAACCGAAGGGAAGTGAAATCCAAAAGCTAGCCATCAAACACCTAGAAAAATTACAAGAAGGTAATAACGTATGTCAAATAAGAACAGCATTGTCGATTGTAATCAGGTCGAATGTGGTATAAAAAACTCGATGATACACTGAAGAAGATTGGTCTTAAACCGACCTCAGCAGATCCTTGTGTATATACAGGTGAAATTGAGGGAAGCTTCGCAATAATAGGTGTGTATGTCGACGATTTGATCCTGGCAACTAAATCTATTCAAATTATGAAGCAGTTGAAAGAGAAGCTAAGAAAAAGTTTTGAGATGAAAGATCTAGGAGCAGTTCAATACTGTCTAGGAATTGAAATAGACTACTCCCAGAAGGAGGGGGAGATCAAGCTTTCTCAGAAGAAATATATCAATGAAATCCTCCAAAGATTCGGTATGGAATAAAGTAAACCAGTGAAGTCACCTGCCGATGTGAGTGTGAAGTTGAAGAAACCAGAAACAGCCGATCACGCAGAAATGAAGAGGTATCCTTACCAGAGTCTCATTGGGTCACTGCTGTACCTTTCAACTTGTACACGGCCAGACATCACACATGCAGTTAGTATGTTGAGTCAATTCAACTCTAACTACACACATGAACACTTCATAGCAGCAAAGAAAGTCTTGAGATACCTCAAGGAAAGTCAAGACTACGCCCTACGATATACGAGAAAAGGGAGTGACAGGCTGCTGGGATATGTGGACGCTGACTGGGGCTCATGTGTGGAAGACAGAAAGTCATACACCGGGTACGCATTTACTCTGGCTGGAGGAGCAGTAAGCTGGGAATCAAGAAAACAGCGCACTGTCGCACTCTCCAGTACAGAGGCTGAGTACATGGCGTCAACAGAAGCGACAAAAGAAGCCATCTCTCTAGGCAAACTTCTGAAAGACCTCCGATTCGTCAAAGAAGAAGGGCCAATCACTCTAATGAACGACAATCACGGAGCTATAGAATTGGCCAAGAACCCAGTACACCACCCCAGGACGAAACATATAGACATTCGTCACCACTTCATCAGAGGCGCAGTGGAAGATGGAAAAATCATCATCAAGCACATGCCAACAGAGAGGATGGTGGCTTATATTTTGATGAAGCCGCTCCCGGGGCCTCGACATTCTATGTTGAGGGCAAGCCTGGGAATAGTCCAATCCCAGACTTGAGGGGGAGTATTGGAATTAACTCCACTTGTGTTTGTTGGCAACTAAACATGTCATAAAAACACATGTTGAGAATGTTCCAAACAGTCTTGTGTTGTGTTGTGAAAAGTTTACGAAAATATATTTTATTATTTTGTAAACACGGGATTTCTAATTATAAGACTGGACGTAGAGGCGAGCGAAGCGAGCCAGAGTGGCTGGTAAAAGATAGGTGTCAGTGTGTGTGTGGGTGTACTTTACAGTTCTCCAAACTGTTATTTCACTGGCCCGTATTAAGAAACAGCAGCTCCATCATTAAGCTCTGGATGCTACTAATGCCTTTGACACTGTAAGCCATTTTGCCCTGGCTGATTGTCTTTGTGGTGTGGGGGCACCTGTTAGTTTAACTGAATATGTTGCTTGTTTGTACTACAAAGGTGTGACGTCCTCGTGGCAACAGGCGAGATGACAGGGGATGTTATCGTTGGGCTCGGGGTACGCCGGGGGGATCCTCTGTCGACACTCCTCTGTGTGGATACGGCCTTGGGTAAGCTGCCAGCAGAAATAGGGTTTGATCTCACCCCTGGGATGTGAGTAGGCTTTTGCAATGGTGTCATCCTAACCGCTGAAACCAATGAGGGCTTACAGATTGCCCTCAAAGCGTTTGCTAAGCAGCTAGCCAGGTGTGTTTTGGTGGTCAACCCAGAAAAGTGTGGGTCATTCTCCTTGGTCCCGTCGGGCTGCCAGCATCAGTTGAAGGTGGAGGATGGGGAGTGCTTTGTCATAAGATAGTCAACCATCCTCGCCCATCCGTGCTGAAGGTTTGGAGATACCTTGGAGTGGACTTCATGGGTGTAGCCACCATTGCTGCAAGCCGTGTGGACTTTGTTGGAGCTCTAGCTCAATCCACTAAGGCTCCATTGAAGCCACAGCAGAAGCTACGCCTCCTTCGCACGTACTTACTGCCAAAGCTAACCTGTGGGTTAGTCTTAGGTTGGCATACTGCACAATACCTGTTAGAGTTAGATGATGAAGCCCACTCGGCTGTGCACTCTTGGCTAGGCTTCCCAGCTGGTGTCCCAAATGCCAATATTCATGCACCTGTCAAAGCCGGTGGGCTCAGTATTGTCTCTCTCTCAGTCAGAATTCCATCTTTACGACACCAGTGCCTGCTATCCCTTAGGGGCTCGAGCTGGGAGATTGCCTGCACCTTCAACCTGACCTGGGCTTTGTCAGGTGGCAGCTGTTGTGGTGCGACTGAACAATACCAACTGTTCCAAATCCCAGCTCATCTGATGAGTTTGCTGCTGCACTGCATGGATCGGTAGATGGTAATGAACTCCAACAGTGCTCTGAATCCCCCATTTTTACCCAGTAGATGGAAGGGGCTTCAGAATTCTGTGACTGTCGCTATTTTCATGCTGTACGGAAAGGGAGAGACTATATCAAATACAGAGTGACTGGGGCAAGAAGCCTGATATCGTTGCCGTCAAGCCCAATGGTTCTGCCATAATCCTGGATCTCCAGGTTGTCAGTGGCAGCGTTGAGATGGATCAGACTTGGCGGACTAAAACAAATAAATATGATAGAAATGACCTGCGGCAAGCAATTTCCGAGCTAAAAGGAGTGGCGAACTATAACATCAAGGTCATGGCTGCAACGGTGTCATGGCCCGGGGTGTGGTGCGCAAACAGTGCCATGGAGTTACTCGAGTTGGGCATCTCAGGGGAAGTGCTCTGTCGTATCACCGCCTGGGCCCTGAAGGGTTCATACTTGAACTGTTTGTCATTTTATAAGGGCACTTCCTTCCATTTCCTCTTCCTCCTCATCCCTCATTGACTCACCTTACCCCTATGAGCGGGCGAGGGGTAAACCTGAGCGTCCTTCCACTTTTTTATTTTTATTAATTTGTTTATTTTTCATTTTGATGGTGTGCCCCTTCCACCGTTAAGAAAGTTTAGTAAAACAAAAAAAAAGTGTGTGTAGGATAATGAGTCTTAGACTCTTTCATATCCTCTCAGGCCCACAAATATCGCCATTTTCACGTCAACTATGTGGCTACATTAGCCACTTTGATGAGGTGATCGAGGAATGGTCGCGGGGCAATGGACACCCTTTGTCCTGCCTATTGGGGTAATCAAGCAGATCGTCAGAGGATCCCCCTGGCTTACCCAGAGCCCAATGATAACATCCCCTGTCATCTCGCTTGTTGCCACGAGGACGTCACACCTTTGTGGTACAAACAAGCAACATATTCAATTATACGAACAGGTGCCCCCACACTACAAAGGCAATCAGTCAGGGCAAAATGGCTTACAGT
The DNA here is from genome assembly GCA_030762985.1 of Adelphocoris suturalis. Classification (NCBI taxonomy): domain Eukaryota; kingdom Metazoa; phylum Arthropoda; class Insecta; order Hemiptera; family Miridae; genus Adelphocoris; species Adelphocoris suturalis. The sequence continues at coordinate 52,166,465 of CM061045.1, read as the reverse complement.
GTCAAAGGCATTAGTGGCATCCAGAACTTAATGATGGAGCTGATGTTCCTTAATACGGGCCAGTGAAATAACAGTTTGGAGAACTGTAAAGTACACCCACACACACACTGACACTTATCTTTGACCAGCCACTCTGGCTCGCTTCGCTCGCCTCTACGTCCAGCCGGGGGGGGGGCCATGGATCCTTCCCTCGTTGAGGTGTATTACAATTGAAACATGCAGGGGATGTTGCTCATTTTGCTTGCTCGTGTGATTGTATAGATGTGATGGTCTTTTACTGTCGAGTGGGACTTGTAGAATGATTGGAAACGGTGGATCACTAAGGATAGGTTTAACCTGTGTAGGAGATGTTGCTCACTTCTTTCGTTTCAGGTGTGTTTTCTCGGTCCCTCTGCACGGTCTTTGTGGAATGTATAGATGCGATGGGATATATTCCATCCCGAGTCTGTGGGAAAATCCTCGTTGAAATCCGATGTGTGGAGAGTGTTGCTCGTTTCACTCGCTTGGTGTGGGATATATAGATGCGATGGGATATAGTGGGATACCATCTAGACCTACAGCCCATGTTACAATATGTGAGGAAATTATACTGCCCACCCAGCTTGGCAGAAGTTTTTTCTGTTGGAAATGACTGTCAAACGAAGCACCTTATGTAGAACCACGAAAAGTATAGTTTTACGAACATTTCAGTACTAACAGAACAGTCAGATGTTGAATGTTTTTACGTATTTGTTTTCGAGTTCCTATTTTTCTAAAGGTAGGCCATTATTTTATTTGCGTAGAAGAGCAAACGGGAAACTTCCCGAGATCAAGAGGTTCAAAGGCAATGGTCAGAATAACTAATTTGACGGAATAAGCTCGAAAACCAACGTTTTCGTCTACATTTTCGTTCACTACAATCGGAAAAAAATCATGTTTCGAAACTAGCATGGGACCGAAGTGGAACTTTAACAAACATTTCAAGATCAACCGGAGCAAGAACCGTCGAAATTTACTGGGTCTAAGGCGGAAAAAACCATAGTGGGGAACGAATTTTTTTCATGTCCCGCATATTCTCGCTGATTTCTCCAGGAAGAGAGCATCTTTCGCCAATTTTGACGGCACCATCGTGTTCTTGGTCCTGAAACGTAAGTTTGTTAGCTGATATACGAAGTGCTCTCGATCAAATTTTTATGCTAAAGAACTCTCTTCCATCGAGAGGTTCATCCTATCCTTTCCGGTTCAGAGGGCTTACCCCTTGGAGCTAACACGAGAAGGTAGCGATAGAATCACCATGGACGTGCCCGATGGGGCAGCAAAGGTATGGCGTTGTGCCAACGAAGCTTTCGCTGAATAGGGTACATGGAGCCTCGATACTAATAATATAGCCAGATCAAGGCATACATAAAACAGGTATAGATAAAAGGTATACAGGTATACATAAAAATTTATAGAAAGGGTGTTCAGTGCAGCTGGTACGTTGTGCACTGCTGTGAGCGACCAGAAAAGAGAACTCAAGTACCTTAGAGACGTTGTGGCTTCCAAGCTTGATATGCAACACCAGGCGGTAGTTGCGCTGGAAGAGAGGATTTTTGATGTAGAACCACTGGAGTGAGTTTCATTGAAATTGATTTAAAAATGTGGGAGCACGAATAATTTTGTTTACGCCAAAATTTGCCATTTTTCGACCGTTTTGATGTTTTGAATGCCCATTCAGTCGAAACGCAAAATTTTTTTCGACTCATTTTTGATGTACAATGAGTTATGGATTAACGTTGACGTAATTACAAAAATTATTACGGATTAACGTTGAAGACCTGTGTAAGGTACACAGATTCATTCAATATCAACTTACTAATCTTTCAGATAGACCTCATCAAAATTAATTTTGTTCCCTTGATAGGCAGTTTTGTTTTGTTCCCTTGGCTACCTAATGAATTGAAATTTCAAACAACCGAGTCTCGTGCCGCTAACGACCCTTCCTATATATATACAGGGTGTCTCGACTTAAGTAGGTACTTCAGGATTCGATTCTACAAGTAATTTGCAACAAAAAAAGCCTCATAGATCTTTTCTTTTAGAGGCTTTGTTTCCGAGTTATTTCTTTATTAAGATTTTTTTCGTGTTTTCGACCTTACGTCACAAAAACGATTCTGACTCCCCAGTTTTTGGAGTTTTCTCAAATCTGAGGATACCGTTGGAAAGAGCATTAAATTTCCTATCTTTGTTATGTAAATTCCAATTTTTTAAATTAGTTCTAGTTAGTGAAAAAAGTTGCCAAAATTCAACATTCGAAAAAAAAAATGATAAAATTGTCGATTTTTCTTCGTTTTTATGCTTTCAGTATGGAAGTTATTCGGCGGGCGCTCTTCGGGAAAAACTTCCTCAAACTATCAGCTTTCTAACGGTTTACTCAAAAAAAATTTTTTATAGGAAAGTTTTGGGAGAAAATAGCGTTTGAATGACAAAAACGTGATTTTGTTGGTCAAAATCGACGTTTCATTTTTTCATTTTCTTTCTTTATTTATTTTATTTTATTTTATTTGTGTAATATTTTATCATGCACAGTTGTATTCGATGACAATAAACCAAAAAATAATAGTTTCTCTACCTAACTCATCTTCCACTTGCCTCATCTACTTGAGCAAAATTAGATTATTATCGGAAGGGCAGACGGAAAAATACGATAGTACGATCGGCTTCCTCAGTCAATTGTGCTTCAAAATCATTTCTCTGATACTTATCTTTCATTTGAGTAGGTACCTAATAATACGGGGTGGGTTGGCAATGAAAATGCTGTTGTGTATCAGAGATCGCTTGTGTTTTACAAAAATAATAATTACTTCTTAAAAAATCAAAGCAGGATCTCAAAGTGCCTCCCTCATTCCTGTATGCATTGGCGGTATGTCTTCTTCGCGGATTGTGTGACCTTAGTAATGTATGTGCATTCTGCGTAAAGGAAGGAGGGAAGCACTTTGAGAACCTGCTTTGATTTTTTATTTATATTTTTTAAAGCAGTAATTATTATTTGTTTATAACACGAGCGATCTTTGATACACAACAGCATTTTCATTGCCAACCCACCCCGTATTATTAGGTAGCTATTCAAATGAAAGATTAGTATCAGAGAAATAATTAATAAAGAAATTATTTAAAGCATAATAGAATAATTTTAAAGCACAATAGACTGAGGTAGCTGATCGTATTTTCGTATTTTTCGGCCTGCCCCTTCGATAATTATTGAATTTCGCTCAAGTAGATGAGGCAGGTGGAAGATGAGTCAGTTAGAGACACTATTATTTTTTTGGTTTATCATCATTGAATACAGCTGTGCATGATAAAATATAAAAAATGAATAAATAAATAAAAACAGATAAAACGTAGATTTTGACCGACAAAATCACGTTTTTTTGTCATTCCAACGCTATTTTCTCAGAAAACTTTCCTATAACAAAATTTTTTTTTAGTAAACCGTTGGAAAGCTGATAACTTGGGGAAGTTTTTCTCAAAGAGCGCCTGCCGAAAAACGTCCATACTAAAAGCAGAAAAACGAAGAAAAAACGAAAATTTTTACATTTTTTCAAATGTTAAAGTTTGGCCATTTTTTTCACTAACTGTCTAATTTAAAAAAAAAAATTGAAATTTAATTTAGAAAGAAAGGAAATTTAACGTTCTTTCCAATGGTATCCTCAGATTTGAGAAAACTCGGAAAATGGGGGGGGTTAGAGTCGTTTTTGTGACGTAAGGTTGAAAACACGAAAAAAATCTTGAAAAATTAATAACTCAGAAACGAAGCCTCTAAAAGAAAAAGTCTAGGAGGTACTTTTTGTTGCAAATTACTTGTAAAATCGATTCTTGAAGTCTTACTTACTTAAGTCGAGACACCCTATATATGCGATTCTTAGGCCGACCCCCAATAATTTTTTTTGTCCCGCTACGCGAACCCGCGAGGTCGTGGGTTCGAATCCCAGCCAGGCTTGAAAAATTTTTTTTTTCTCGTGAGACGAAGGTTGTAAGTTCGAATCCCAGTCATGCTTGAAATTTTTTTTTTCTCGTGAGACGAAGGTTGTGGGTTCGAATCCCAGCCAGGCTTGAATTTTTTTTTTTTTTTCCCTCATGAGACGAATTGCATAGCAAATTATCCTCGTTTCCTACACAGTAGAAAAGAGAAAAGATCCGGCGAGGCGCGAAGCGCCGAGTATAGATTAGGGGGGTCCAGGGGGGCGAAGCCCCCCTGGCTGGGTCAAGGGGCGGAGCCCCTTGCGAGGCCCGAAGGGCCGAGTTATATACACATATATATATATATATATATATATATATATATATATATATATATATATATATATACATTTTATATATATATATATATATATATATATATATATATATATATATATATATATATATATATATATATATATATGTGTATATAACTCGGCCCTTCGGGCCTCGCAAGGGGCTCCGCCCCTTGACCCAGCCAGGGGGGCTTCGCCCCCCTGGACCCCCCTAATCTATACTCGGCGCTTCGCGCCTCGCTGGATCTTTTCTCTTTTCTACTGTGTAGGAAACGAGGATAATTTGCTATGCAATTCGTCTCATGAGGGAAAAAAAAAAAAAAATTCAAGCCTGGCTGGGATTCGAACCCACAACCTTCGTCTCACGAGAAAAAAAAAATTTCAAGCATGACTGGGATTCGAACTTACAACCTTGCGAGGCGGACCCCCTTGCGAGGCCCGAAGGGCCGAGTTATATATATATATATATATATATATATATATATATATATATATATATATATATATATATATAAGTAGTATAGGAATGTACGTTCTGGACCACCGACTTGAATCCTGTTAAAAATGATTCCGACTTCAATCTCTGTTAAAACTACTTTTGTGCTAAACCCTGTTAAAAATGCTTTTCTGTTAAACCCCTGATAAAACTTTTTACCACAAAACATCAGAACACATTTTTTAACACAAAACATCAGAACCAGTAACTTTTTCGGTTTAGCGACTTGAATCTCTGTTAAAACTTTTTTATCATAAAACATCAGAGCCATTGACTTTTTTTTTAAATATTTTTTATCAGAAACTCTAGTGAACTCTAAAAAAGCTTTAACAATTTAGGGAGTCGATATTTTCAAAATTTATCTCCCTCTGATGTTTTCACTAGAAAAAATTAAAATGACGTCACGCTAAAAATATTTTTTGAATCTAGTCCAAGCCATTAAAGGCGATACGGGACCCGTCGATTCGACGGGTCCTATTAAAGGCGGTACATCTTTAAGAACAACTAGATTAATAGGAGAAATGTGTGAATGCACGGTAAACGAGACAGCCCATGCTATCTAGCGGACGCAGTAAACGAGATAGCTCATGCTGCCTAGCGGACGCGGGATGCGAAAAAGGCGTTCCACCTAAAAGCGGAACGATAAAATAAAAGGGAACGATGAAAAAAAATATTTTTTCGTGAAATATTTCTCAGCTCGTTGAAAAAATCGTTCCCCTTTTGCGAGACAGAGAGGGAATGATATTGTCGTATCTTGTCGGAGGTCTTGTTATCTTTTGAGATAAGATTGGTTTCCAGCTCGCCCGTCCTCCAGTCAGTCTATGGAATTCAATTGAGGCAGTGAGTTAAAAGGATCTCTCCAATAAAATAAAAATGGATCACTTTAAAGCATTAAGGGAACTTGAAGATGGAAATTGTCTTTCCAATAATGAGTGGCAGGAATTATCTGACTCTGTAGAACTGACTGATTATTTCGTGAGGAAGTATCATAAGTTTTTGGATTTACCAACTGTGAAACGTAACTTTCTCAATGGAAAAAATAAACTAACTGAAAATATCCTAAATTTTACTCCTTTCAGAAATATTAATGTTTGCAAAAATTGTGGGGTTAGAGTACTAAATGGTAATATTTGTTTTGAATGCATCGAAGAGGATAATCAAATTATGCTAAACTGTGTGCACAGTATATTTGCATTTGTAAGAGGAGGTTCACATTAGGTTTTTATAGGGGATCCCTTATAAAAATTATAATCTAGTATTTACTTTAATCCTACCTATAATTCCATTTCTTTTTTATTATTCTCTTTTATTATTTCTTCAAGGTGAGTTTTAAAATTGTCTCTATTTATGTTTATTTTATAGTGACCCCAAGCCAAAGTATCTATGCCATTTTTCATTATAAATCTTTTATCATCATGAGCGGAAAGAGCTTTCTTATTCTGTTGTACTGTGGACACATCGTGTTTTTTCGATTTGAATAATATCTGTTTCTGATAGTTTGGTTCTTTAAAGAATAAGCATCTTTTATAATCCTCTATACTTAAACCTTTATTAACGACATTTTTCTTTACTCCTTTAGATTTTTTCTTCACATCATTAGTTTCGAATATTTTAAAAGCGTAGCACTTTGGGCGAAGTCCAATAAACTCATCCATAATCTTACCTTCTAACTCATCTTTAAATTTCCCCAACACTTTTTTATTAATTTGTGGAATATTGTAAGCATTATTTTTTGGATAGTCGGAAGTATCAAAATGATCCAACATATTTTTCATATCATTATAAAAATCATCCGTTTTTATTTCCATTATTAAACTATCTGTATCTCCGTATAATAAATTTACATCACTTTTATATTGTTTTTTAACCGTGTTGTAATAAAAATCATACATACAAGTTTTGGAAATGTCTAGTATACTCATACCAATGAAAATTGGCTGTTTAAGTGTGATATTTACTTTTTTCATGTGCACAGCCGCCAAGTTTTCGGAAAAAATAGTTCTACCTTTAAAGTGTGGTTTTGAAATTAGTTTTTCCAATTTATAACCATCAGAACAAAGCCTAATATCCACATGTTTACGCACATTCATCATTGTCCTCCCAAATACACTATTATTCATAAGTTTAAAAAAGTCTTTTTCGAATTGTGTTTCGGCTTTTGCTCTAAGATTTGTATTGTAATCGATATAGCTTTTTAACCAAGCACTTTGGTCAAATTCTAAAACCTTATGAATTTTTTCTAATTTCATTCCTAGTTGTAAATACTGTTTTAACGTAATGTAATGGATAACGTATTTTTTCTTGTCATACAACGTGGTTAAAAGTTTTGGTAGTTTTTCATCTTCATAGCTATTTTCAGGGGCTAAAGGAAAATCAGAGTGTAAATCGTGGAGTTCTTGAGGATATTTTAAATCAACTTCTAAAATATAACCCCTGGGTGAATCATCAGGAATGGATTGTATATCGAAATTATCTAGATCCATTTTCCATTCAAAATTTCCATAAGGTAAAAATTTACTCATCGCCCAACCGTAAAGATTATTTGCATCCAAGTATTCAATGAAAACAGTTTCTTTTTCTTTGATGAATTGGTCTCCCATATATATATTACTAGCCGCTCCGGCTCGCTACGCTCACCTCCACGTCCAGCCGGGGGGCAAGCCCCCCGGACCCCCCATTAAGTTGCTCGCTTCGCTCGCAACGTGTGGCATGTAGGGAATATTGCTCGCTTCGCTCGCAAAGTCTGGCATGTAGGATATGTTGCTCGCTTCGCTCGCAAAGTCTGGCATGTAGAAAATGTTGCTTGCTTCGCTCGCAAAGTATGGCATTTAGGGGATGTTGCTCGGTTCGCTCGCAAACGGTAGATCTCTAAGGGTAGGTTTAACTTCTGTAGGGGATGCTGCTCGCTTCGCTCGCAAACGGTAGATCTCTAAGGGTAGGCTTGACTTCTGTAGGGGATGCTGCTCGCTTCGCTCGCTTGAGGAAGTTATACTGCCCACCCAACTTGGCAGACGTTTTTTTCAGTTGGGAATTATTACAAACAAATTAAATCTTATAAAACTACGTGGAACCACGAAAAGTTTATTCGGGGATGTTGCTCGCTTCGCTCGCAAGGTATTGCTGTATATTTGTAGGAAAAAATCCGAATTTATTCTGTTGAAATGGCTCTCGCTTCGCTCGCAAGGTACCTGCTCGCAACACCCAAACACCGAAACCTGTACCTGAGTTATTGAACCCCAAAGACCTCTGTCTTCCCAGAGCCTTCTCGCGAACACGGCAAAATTAATTTCTGATGTTAAATGCTTCCCTCGCAATTCCCCTCCCAATTTGACCAACTTAACGTCACTTTTTTCGATATCCGATTTCGGATTCAGTTTCGGCGGACCCAAAGCTGTATTTCGCCCGCGAAAACCGTTCCGAAAAACGTACCTTTACGGGGTATATTTTAATGGGAAAAAACGTGGTTTTTCGTCGGACTTTTTGAGAAAACGGGTCCGTACTCTCGCATTTTTTTGACGCATTTCCCGACACTTTTTTCGCGATCCGATCGCGCCGTCGTCTTCCTCGTTCAAAAACCTACGAAACCGGTATTTTTCCGGAATTGTCGACGGCCGTTTAGAGGGGTAGAGGATGCGGGGAAGTCCAAAAAGCGCACATTAATTCTTACTTCGACCCCCCTCCCGCCCTACGGCCCATGGTTCGGGTGGGATTAGAAAATTTTAAATTCGCTTATACACCCTATCGGAAAATCCCAAAAAGATCCCCCCACTCGTAGATCCGGCCCACTCAGCCGTTTGGCCGTGCATAGGCACGAGCGACAGACAGACGGAGTTTCATTCTTATTAATAATAGAGATTAGCTTTCACGTATCGTTTTGAGCATTGAGAAATGCCACCTCTTATTCCTTTTTCTACGAGTAAAATCTTATCATAATCTGTTAACAATTCTATCTTTTGTTTGGTCATTCTCAACATACAGTCCCAAGCGAAACCTGGTGTTGTATAGTACCAAGCGGGGTCTAATTTATATTTTTCTAAAGATATATTTCTAAAGTTTTCCATGATATCCGCCAACAAAAGAACATCAATTTTATTGTAAAGTTCTGTAAATTCTCCCAAATTTTTAATGTTGAATGTAGACCAAATTTCTAGAGCATTTTTATAATCATTTTCTTTAACATTTTCTCCAGTGAGTTCACTGTAGAATTTCTCTATAGGTGGAAGGGTAGTTTCTTGATATTTTTCAACAGAGTCCATATACTCATATGGATAAGCTAATTTTCTAGTAATTAGTTCGAGATTTTCTTTTGGGAAATACTTTTTTATTTCCTTAAATTGATTTTTTAGTTAAACTTTTAGCTAAAGAATATAAAGAAGCAGAAAGAAATTTTAAAGAATCTATGAATCTCAATTCTATAGTCTTTTTCTTTTTGTGACCATTTTTATCGAGTTCATCACTTACATAAGTTACCATTTTAGAAAAGGAAATGTACTTCTCTTCACTTTGTGGTAAAAGTTTAATATCGTAATTGTCTTTTTCAAATTCTTTAATAAATAGATGCGCATCGTAGCCAGAAAGATTGTGGAAAAATACTGGAATAAACTTTGGATTTTTATATTCTAAATTACAAATCGAATGAGCCGCTCCTCTGTACATTCCAGTCAAATGTGAGTGATCCCGTACTTTTTGCGAATTCAATTCAGAAAGTAATTGTTTTAATTCTTTCTCATATTCATCTACTTTTTTCATATTGTTTAATCCTTTAAAGTATTCTATCGCTTTAACTAGAACTTCTTTCCTTGCTTCCACGCGAGGTGGAAACTCCTTGTTTGTATCGAAAGATCTTTCACAAATATGACAACTCTCAGCACTATCGTATTCTCTCTGTTGTTCTTCGGTTAAATCTTTCATGGGAATATTAATGTCATAGTATTTTCTCGCCACCATTATGGCATCTTGTTTTATTTTTTCGTAAAATACTTTTACCACATCCTGTCCAGAATATTGTACAAGTTTATAATCACCTACATAGTTTTCCCTACTTTCGTCTTCGGCATTTTTCATGAAGTAAACAAAACTGTACGGTTCATGTTTTTGAATGTCATTTATATAACATTTATCGGGATTTGGTTTGCAGGTATCAATCTTTTGTAACATACATTCAAAATCTGCATAAATTGTAAAAGGTACTTTTAGAGAGTGTCTATAATTTTCAAATTGTAAAATATTATCATAAGGTTCTGGTAATTCCACCTTAACAGCTTTATGAACTCCACAATATTTTTTATGCTCGTTTAGTTTATCCTGAGTTCCAAAGCTATTCAAGCACATTTTACACAAGTGCCTTCGTTTGTGGTTTTTTGTTAGTTGACTAGGGCCTACCAGTTTCCATAGATCTTTGATCCAGCAATAATGTTCAGTTTCCTTGTTTTTCAAGTACAACAAGTCAATGTGTTTTTCCTTTTCCTCTTTCGTTATTTCCAAGGGAACTATAGTATCATTTTCATCCAGACAGTAAACATTAATGGAAATCCCAGTTCTTTTCTCAAACAATTTTATACTCGTAAGCTTCATAGGAAAACTGATATCTTTCAACGCTTCATCAAACTCATGTTCCCATGTTATGTACTTTCCTATTCTATCAGAATGGTTGTCAGCTGGATGAAGTGCAGACAGAACAGACCAAAGGAAACATTTATTATCGTCATTTTTCACATTTATGATCGCTTTCCTATTTTGTAGAAAATCAGGGAGTGGGATGTAAGACGATCCTCTCAAAGGAGTGTACTTGTTAACGTTCAGTTCCAAATGCTTGATTTTGTGAAGTTGCCATTGAGATCCTTTTATTTCGAACGTTTCCATTTCATTTAGAATTTTCTGTTTCATTTCATCGTAACAGTTTGCAACTTCTGCTGACTGCAATATTATTACGTTTTTAGTTTTGAAATTGAGTTCATGATACTCCATATTATTTTCGTTAGTTCCTTTTCTAAATTCCGCGATTAAAACTACATTAACTTTTAGTTCCATTTTTCTAAGTTCCATGTTGATTAAACCTGTTACGATTTTTTTAATACTGTCAAGAAATTTGGAAGCATCTTTAAATCCCTTCATATTATTAATATCGTAAGTCACTAATCTAGATTTAAATGCAGTTTCCTTTTTACCAACTTCAGTTCTCGGTTCTTTGCTTTTTTCAAATATTTTTTCACTAAAATTAAATACTTTGTGCAATTTCCTCGGATTTACAAATACAGGTTTAGCTTTACTAGATTCTTTCCTAGGTTCTTTGCTTTTTTCAAATATTTTTTCACTAAAATTAAATACTTTGTGCAATTTCCTCGGATTTACAAATACAGGTTTCGCTTTCCTAGGTTTTCTGATAGTCATTGTCCGGCCCGGGTCGTTTTTTCCATGACGCTTAGACTTTAAATGTCTAGCCCAGTTTTTATAAGTAGTGCTAACATCGCACTTTTCACAATGCCTTCTCGCATCATACATTTTGTTATAGGGTTTCATTTTATTATAGGATATATAATTTTTATTAGAAGAGAGATTCTTTTAACTAACCCCTCATTTTTTTTGAATTCTTAAAGGTGGCGTTGAATCGACGCCACCTTTTTCTTTTGTCTATTATAGTAGAGATCCTTTTAACTAGCACGGTGGTTGTTTAGTTTACTATGGAATCACCAAATCAAAAAATGAAAAAAATACATGCATAACATCAAGTTTGTGGTAGTTTCGTTATTGTTAACCGAGATCAAATTTTGCGGCTCACATGTGAGCCATAAAATTTCGTATGAAATGAAAAAGCCGCAGTCGGGTTTCCGACCGCGGCTTTTTCGTATGAAATGAAAAAGCCGCGGCTCACATGTGAGCGTCGGCTTTTTTAGTCAACTGACTTGTATTCGACTTTATCGTTAAAGGTGGGGCCGATTCGTCCCCACCTTTAAGAGTTTTGAAAGCTCTTGTTTAAATGTTCTCGACTTGTATTCGACTTTATCGTTAAAGGTGGGGCCGATTCGTCCCCCCTCTTTAAGGAATTGTGTTTTAAAAGAATATATTCTATAATAAAATGGAAATGAATAGGGAGCAGCTATTGAAAAAAATTAATTTTGAAAACAACACGAACAAACTTTCCGAACTAGAAATCGGAAAACCTTACAAAATTATAAACTTTGAATTCGTGCCAACAAAATACTCGTGGGAGGCTGTTATAGCCAATCTAGGAGAATTTAGAGTGTTCATACCAGAAAGATGTATTCAAAAATTTGAAAAAAATGAACTCCAAGCTCTAGTTGAGTACGGTGTTTGCTTAGTGTACCATGGAATCACCAAATCAATAAATGGGAGAGACATGTATAACATCAAGTTTGTTTAAAACCCAATCTATTAAAGGTGGGGGGGCGAATCGCCCTCACCTTTAAATATTAATAAAAACGTTTTAATGGAAATTTTCCATTAAAACAACAATATTATACTAAGATTTTTTCAGAATTCAATTTCCCTCTGCATGTTTTTAAAACAGTTTCATAATCTTTTCCGTTTGAAAGTTCTTTTAACACTATCAAAGACAGATGTCCACATATTGGAGGATCATTATACTTTTGAATTTGTTCGGAATTGTAAAAAATATGTTTATTTTCCAAGTATTTTACCAACTCTTTAGGAGGTGGTGCGTTTCCATAGGAATCGAAATAATATTTTTCTTTTTCGGATTTTTTAAAATAACAAGTCCAGTGACTACCATTTTGATAAGAATTTTCCAAATTAATAATTCCACATTCAACGGGTTTAGATCGATCAGGAAGTTCATCTTTCATGAAAATACCTCGGAAATGTTTTATTTTAAAATTTTTCGCGAAACGATTTAAATCTAAATTACTCAAAGGTTGGTAGTTTTCCGTTTTTTTCGTTTTTTTAAACCGGACCCAATACTTAAACTTTTTGCTTTTTGAGCTAGTTTTTCCATCTCGAGATTATGACGTTTTATTTCCGCTTCTTCAGCAGCTTTATGTTTCGAATCTATTACTGAAGATGCTACTGCAGCACCTCCACCTAATAACGCTCCAAGTGCTCCCATTCCTGCAAACACCAATGGTAAGAATCCACCCGTGTGATTCAATTGTAGTTGTTCATAATTCAAAGTTAACGTAATTCCTTTCTTTTCTCCTCTTGCTTTTTCAAATGCTTTTGATTGAGTTTCCCACAGACTGATTTTATGTTTTCCATTTCCTGAAATTTGTTTCGCTGCCAAACGAACTGTAACACTTCTGCGCTTCTTGTAAGCGGCTCGCATTTTGGTTAGTTGATTTTCGGTTAAATCTATTTTTTTCGTAATCATAGTTATTTATTATAGTAAATTTTTTTAATAACGAACTCTCATACCAAAGGACCGTTTACTCATTTCAACTCCCATACCTTCAACTCCCATACCTTCAACTCCCATACCTTCAACTCCCATACCTTCAACTCCCATACCTAAAACCTGTTTACCTTTCATTCCACCCATCACTACAGCTGCAGCAGCTTTTTCTTTCCAACTTGAATCACTCGCGAACATTCTTTCTTTTGCTACTTCCTCCAGTGCTTTATCCGCTATGTGTCTTTCTTTCACGTCTGTGTGATCTCTGTAAAATATATCATGTAGCTTACAGCCTTCGTCCAATTTATTAATTCCAGGATCTCCTCTTTTCAATCGTTCATCTAGTTTTGTAAATGGGCCACAATAGTTGTATCCGGGTAAATGCATTTCAGGTACGAAACCATCTAGTTTATTCAGCAAAGTATTTAAAACTCCGGATCCACTTTTAATAATTCCTTTCGGCAAACTGTTTACAACTTTCATCAGATATTCTATTCCTTTGGGATTATCTATGTTTTTTTCCAACTGATCGCTTATAAACTTTACAATTCCTAATTTTTCATTGTGAAAATTGTTATTGCCAGCTCGTTCTTGTGCGTGCAAATAGAACAAACGCTGTAGCAGCTGTTGGAGGTTGTCGATGTATTTAAATTCCACTGGATTTTCGGAATATTCTATCAAACCCGAACCAACTTTACTTGCTTTGATTTCTTTCCAAATAGGCGCGATCAACTCTTTCCATTTTTTCCCCGTACTAGACTTTACTTTATTGGTAGTTGGATCGTTCTTTTGGTATAGAGAGTTCGTTTGAATGAGAATTTTCTTGTAAACTTTCAAATCCTCTTGAGTGTATTTATCAGGATCAGGTCCTAGAGGATCAGTTAACAAACGCCATAATCCGTGAGTTCCTTTGTAAGTTTCATTTTGAATGATGATTGTATCTCCATTTACTTGAATTTGTTTGTCTCCTATATAAATTTTGTCCTCATTTCCCCATATACCAAATTGTTTATCATCCTGTCTGATGTAAAGTCTCGCAATAGGACCAATTCCTTTCGGACCAACGCTATTCGATGGGGTTTCATTTCGATCAACCATATCCATGATGCTTGATAAGCTACTTCTCGTGTTTACTACGGTATCATCTGACACAGTATCAACTAGTGCAGAAGCTCCCTCGTTTGGATTAATGTCAAAAGTAGTAGTTGGTCCAAAAGTCACCATTTTTCTTTTCTTGACAGGAGAACTAGTTTGCTTGTAGGGAACAATTTCTAGTTTCTTTAGATCTTCATCCGCTTGTTTCACAGCATTTATTACTTCAACTACTTTTTCAGTGATGGGTGCAAACATCTTTTCTTGAGTTTCTCTTTCGTTAAACTTATCTACTCTAGCTTCTCGGAAAGCACGTCTCAACTCTTGTTTTTTTTCTTGAATTTCGTTAGCTTCCTTGACAGTCATTTCTTTTTTAGGTTTTTTCAGGAAAATTCTATTTTCTGGTTCTGAATCATCAGGTTGATTACGAGTTTCTCTTTCGTTAAACTTATGTACTCTAGCTTCTCGGAAAACACGTCTCAACTCTTGTTTTTTTTTTTTTGAATTTCGTTAGCTTCCTTGACAGTCATTTCTTTTTTAGGTTTTTTCAGGAAAATTCTATTTTCTGGTTCTGAATCATCAGATTGATTACTAGTTTCTGAATCATCACGAGTTTCAATCTTTTTTTTAATTTCCTTACATTTTTTCAACAAAAGTTTTTGTAAATGTTTTTCAGTAGACATTTATTATAGTAAAAAAAATTTTTTTTTTTGTCGAATATTTAAATCCAAATTTAACGGTTATTTTAACAGTTATTTTAACGGTTATTTTAACGGTTATTTTAACGGTTATTTTAACGGTTATTTTAACGGTTATTTTGATCGTTTAACGGTGTTTTTGACCGTTTATTCACCGACTCGAGAAACGTTTTCTCAAACTTTTTCATGTATCGACCGTCTTTTAATTGTTTTGTTAGGTTTATCGTTAGAAATCCAAAATCATCGTCCCAACATTCGTTATATATTTCTTTGAATCGTTTGAAAGTAAAATCTGTTCCAGCATACTTATCGTAAATCACTTTCATGTAATCTGGATCTTGCTTGAAAATACACAGGAAATTCAGATTGCCTCTAATCAACTGTCTATCAACTTTAGTGAATGATTGAGTTAGATAAATGCAAGAAATATTCCTGTGACGCCCTTTCGCGTAATAATCTTTTATAACTCGTTGATGTTCAACATTAACACAATCATCGAAAACTACAAGACTGTTTGGTAGGCATTCATCTAGTACAATTAGTTCGTCGCAACTATCGTAAAAATGCACTATTTTCATTTCAAATTTAGCCTCTATTTTTTCACTATTTTTTCTCAAGCCTTTATAAAATTCTTGTTCTAAAGTTGTGGAACATATGTAGAGATTGTCATGGGGAATTCCCCATGGTTTAGTAATCAGGTTGTACAATAGAGTGGTTTTTCCACATCCGCTTGTTCCAACTATTAAACATCGAAGAGGAAGCGGTAGTAATCCATTATGAACTTTGTTTGATTCAAATGGATGAGGATCAATATTGTATTCATGACTCATTTTATTTATTATATATTATATAATAAATAATGTTTATAAAAATTTCAGGAGATACAATATGGTTTGAGGAACCGATTCCACTCGATCCGAATAAAGAGTATCAGTTGGGCATGTCAGCATTGATGTTTACAACTAGGAAAACGTTTGAGATAAAAAACTTCAAGTTTTCATTCATATTTCCTTTCTCCGATGAAACTTACGATTATGTGCATGAACTTAATGGCGAATTCACAATGAGTTCGTTCAAAGCCGAGTTGATTAGTCATTTGACTAGTTTCCATAATATTTTGTTAGCGAAAGTAGATACTTTGAAAAATCCCGAAAACCAGACGGTAGAAATACAAAAAGCTACACAAAAAGATATACAGAAAGATATACAGAAAGTTAATCCGAATAATTTGAAATTCAATCTCGAACACCTAACTGACGATAGTTACAGAATTGCTGCTAACTTCCCCATGGATATGAAAATTATAAATGAAGGTAACTTTTGTGACATATTCCAATTGAGAACTTGTTCCGATAATTCATTCAAAAAGAACACCAACTACGTGTCAAATAACAATGCTACTCAACTCGTATTTTCGAGTAAAATAATCGAATGGCATTGCAACATTACGGAAAACAGCTTTACTAATCACGAGGAACACCCACTTTTGCACGTTGAACATGAGTTATTACACGTTTCTTTCATAGAGAAACCACTGTCACCTAATACTATTTACACGGAAAAACCAAAGAAAGTAGTTTTCATTCCACTAAGAAAAGGACTGAAAGAAATAAAAATGATAAAATTGTCAACAACCACGGGAAATAATGAACCGATTCGATTCAACGATATTAAAGCTTACTTGTTGCTGAAAAGTAATTAATTTTAGTAAATAAAAAATAAAAATAAAAATAAAAAAATTATATTTACTATAATAAAGTATGCATCAAACTAAAAAGGTATTTGATAAATATCAAGACTTTATTGTGCGAAAGCAATTTCGTACCATTAATCCAACTTCAACTCAGAATTTAAATGCAGAGAATAAAAGAACAATTTTCAAAATAGATTTAAGCGACGATTTTCTGTCTAAAGATATACAATATAACGTGGAGGGAGTTCTAAAGTCAAAAGATCCAACCAAGGAGTATTCAGGTTTAGATACTGTTAAGTTGGTAGATAATTTCGTAGGTCATATGTTTTCGAGTATAGAAGTGAAAAAACACAATGTGGTAGTAGATGAAATTGAAAATCCGGGCATTTGTGGCTTGGTGGAAGGTTTTGCTACTCAAGAATGTCCAAAAGATTATAACGGACAAGGTATGAATTCAGGATTTAACTCAATAGTTATCGGAGGAGGGAATTTCAATGCTGTTGGTTACCTTGGTGACTTAGGTTTGGGTTTTTTCAAAGATTTAACAGTTCCAATTTTCAAGGGAGGTTTTGAAATAACTTTTATAAGAAACAGCGATAATAATATTATTTTTAGATGGAAAAAAGATAGAGAATCTCCTATTCCTAATGAAGGTGTTGTAGAAATTAAGTCTTTCGTTTTGAGAGTTCCGGTGATTGAATACATGGATGAAGCAAAAGTTAATTTGATCACAGATTTGAGAAACATTCCGTATAAACTCCAATTTAAAAGTTGGCAATGCATAGTTAGGAACGTTACTGGAAACTCGTTACAGTTCGATTTATCTAGCGTTTACAGAAACGTTAATAACCCATTATGGTGCTTCGTGGTATTTCAAACTGATGTTTTGGACGATCAGACAAAAAACAATTCTGAATTCCATCATAAAGATGTGAAAAATTATTGGCTTGAATTAGGAGGCAGAAGGTATCCTGAGGAAACGCAGGGTTTAGATTTCAATAAAAATAGATATGGTTTGGCTTACGATGCATTTTTAGAGTTCAAAAAGACTATAAGTTCTAAACAATCTATTCCATACATCATGCCTCATTTTTTCAAAAAAGAATATCCAATTTTTAGCATCGATTTGTCTGATCAACCTCAGAGTCTATCTAGTGGTAAAAGCAATAATTTGATGCTCAATGTTGAATTCAATACATTTGTAACAGCAGCAACAAGTAGCGCAGTAGGTACTACGTGTTACGCTATTATTGTAAGTGGATCGAATTTTGTGTACGACCCGACTAAAAATATGATTAAAAAGGAAATTTTATAATTATTTTATAAGCTATATATTTTTAATGGAGTGATCTCCATTAAAAAAAAATCGTATTAGACTTAAATAAAACATGGAGGATGAAATTTATTGCCATAAGTGTAAGAAAAGAACAAAAAATATAAACGCGGAAATTGTACAAACTGCAAACGGAAGGTGGAGAATTTCAGCTAAATGTGTTAAATGTGAGACTAACAAAAGTAAATTTATAAAAAATCCGAATGAGGAAACTAACGTAATTCCTGAAACTGAAGTTATAAATTTACCTGAAAACGAAAAGTTAGAATTTGCGAAAGAGTTACATAAACCCGTTAGAAAAAGATTTCAGAAAAGAAAAATTGTTACTCATGGAAAAGATGATCTTTGGGCTGCGGACTTGATTATAATGAAACAATACGAGAATGAAAACAAGGGGTTCGGTTACATGTTGAATATCATTGATACTTTTTCAAAGTACGTTTGGTCAATTCCATTGAAAAAGAAAAACGGAATAGCAGTTTCAAAAGCTTTCAAAGACGTTTTGGAAAATGTGAAATTTCATAACCATTCTACCCCTAAACTCCTTCACACGGACAAAGGTTTAGAATTTGAAAATAGACTTTTCAAAGAACTTTTAGACGAGTATAACATAAAAATGTATCACACGGAAAGTTTAGAAAAATCCGCAATTATAGAAAGATTTAACAGAACTTTGAATCAGAAAATGAAAATTCGTTTCGAGGTGAATGGAAATAAAAATTGGATCGATATTCTACAGGAATTAGTTAATGAATACAACAAACAAGATATTCATCGTTCTATTGGGATGACACCTGCTCAAGTTGACGCGAGAAATGAAAGTGAAATCCTAAGAAATTTATTTAAAAAGAGTGGAAAAAATGGAAAAAAGAAATTTAAAATTGGAAATCGTATAAGAATTACGAAATCGAAGAAAACTTTTGCAAATAAATACGAGGCAAATTGGACGAAAGAAATTTTTGAAATAACTGAGGTTTTAAAAACGACTCCAGTTACTTACAGAATAAGAGATTTAAACGGAGAGGAAATCCAAGGAACTTTTTATCCCGAGGAATTACAACTCACGAAATTTTAAAATCACTTTATTAGAAGCTCACTTCGTTGTATCTCAATATGTTTTAATGGAGAATCTCCATTAAAACGAACAATATCAAACTACTCTATCTTGAAACTCTTGGATGAATTCATCAGAGAGTTTTTGATGTCTAGAAATCCAATACCAGTCTACTCTATCTTGAAACTCTCTGATGAAGTCTTCGGATAGTGTTTGTTTAAATGAAATCGAATTCCAAACTACTCTATCTTGAAACTCTCTGATGAAGTCTTCGGATAGTGTTTGTTTAAATGAAATCCATCGCCAGTCTACTTTATCTTGAAACTCTCTGATGAAGTCTTCAGATAGTGTTTGACTAAATGAAATATCATCCCAATCTACTCTATCTTGAAACTCTCTGATGAAGTCTTCGGATAGTGTTTGACTAAATGAAATCTCATCCCATTCTACTCTATCTTGCATTTCTCTGATAAGGTCTTCGGATAGTGTTTGCTCTACAGAAATCAAAATCCAATCTACTCTATCTTGAAACTCTCGAATGAAATTCTCAGAGAGTTTTTGCTCTCTAGAAATCCAATGCCATTCTACTCTATCTTGAAACTCTCGAATGAAATTCTCAGATAGTGATTGGTTAATTGAAATCTCATCCCAATCTACTCTATCTTGCATTTCTCTGATAAATTCTTCAGATAGTGTTTGGCTAATTGAAATCAATCTCCAATCTACTCTATCTTGCATTTCTCTGATGAATTCATCAGATAGTGTTTGGTGAATTGAAATCTCATCCCAATATACTCTATCTTGCATTTCTCTGATGAATTCATCAGATAGTTTTTGCTGTCTAGAAATCTCATACCAATTTACTTTGTCTTGAAATTCTCTGATGAATTCATCAGATAGTTTTTGATGTCTAGAAATCTCATACCAATTTACTTTGTCTTGAAATTCTCTGATGAATTCATCAGATAGTTTTTGATGTCTAGAAATCTCATCCCAAGGTATAAAATAACCAGACTCTTCAACAAAATCTCTAATAAACTGTTTATGTTTGATCGAATCAAAATTTAATATGAAGGTTTGTGGATTTACATTTAAGAATATACATTTCTCTTTATTTGCTGGAATATTCATAGCTTTGCAAAAAATGAAATAGTCATAAGCATCTGTGATCTTGTCTCGAATCTCCATGTAAATTTCAGTTGGTAATACAATTTTGTTATCCATCTTTTATTTTTATTATAGAATATATTCTTTTAACTATCCCCCTCATTTTTTTATCCACCCACTTTTTCTTTTGCCTATTCTTGTATGGATACTATTTATCCTTTTAACTTACCCAACATCTGAATTGGATACTTAAAGTTGGGTCTCTAGATTCAAAAAATATTTTTTTAGCGTGACGTCATTTTATTTTTTTCTAGTGAAAACATCAGAGGGAGATAAATTTTGAAAATATCGACCCCTAAATTGTTAAAGCTTTTTTAGAGTTCACTAGAGTTTCTGATAAAAAATATTTTAAAAAAAATATATATATATATATGGGTATATATATATATATATATATATATAGGGTATATATATATAGGGTATATATATATATATATATATATATATATATATATATATATATATATATATATATTTATATATATATATATATATATATATATAAAATGATCTATGTATACTTTTTTTTTCGTTCTATTTCTGTGATCGAGAGATTCGATCTATATATTTGACAAATTTCTTCCCTTAAAAATAATTTATATGTGTATATCGAGATTCGTGGTACAGAGAAAAGGCCCAGGAGCACCCTCGCTTCACGTACCACACAAGACGAGGGAAGGTGAGATATAGGTGGGCGGCTGCCGTAGACCCTTTTATTTGTAGTATAGTACGAAATAGCAGTAGTACAAAACCAGGGAATAGTGCACCAGCTTGGAACCCCCGTGAGGGACCTCCACAACCTGTGTGTTATTAAGATCTTTATCCATACCTAGGTGTTTCTTTGATCACATGTTATGGATGAAATAAATTATTCTGTTCTTGGTTAATGAACCTAAATGTTCTTATTTTAAATATAATTTCTAAACACCAATTTTAATAGGTTATGAGCGCTAGACTCGCTTGATATCTGCTAGGCTCTGCTCGGCACAATCTAAGTGAACTTTTGTTGATGTGAATTTGTTTTTGTGAAAGGAGTAGGCAAAATTTTGTTCGAGATGTCAACGTCATCATCGATTCGCATTGACCAACTCGGCAGGAACAATTATGACACATGGGCAGTTCACGTAGAGGCATTGATGATCCGGAACGACGTATGAGATTACGTTAATGGGACACTGACAGGACCAACGGATGATGCTGGAAATGCAGAGTGGAAAAATAGACTTAAAAGCGAAATCTGAACTACGAGTAATTTTAACTTTAAGTGCTTCAGAGTTAAAACTTATTAAAGGTTGTGAAACTTCGCATGAAGTGTGGACTTAACTAAAATCAGTTTTCCAATCCAAAGGTCCTGCACGGAAAGCAACTTTATTAAAACGCCTAATGCTCCACAACATGCAGATTGGAGATGACATTAGGGACCATGTTGCTGGATTCTTTGATACCGTCGATAAATTGTTGGATATGGACATTAAAATAAATTAGGACTTGTTAACTATGATGTTACTTTAGAGTTTACCTGAGGAGTACGAAAACTTTCGCTTAGCTATCGAATCTAGGGACGATCTACCTAAACCTGATGCATTAAGAACAAAAATAATTGAAGAACATGATGCACAAAAGAACAAAGGCTTAGGAGACGATTCGAATGCGCTTTGCGTGAAAAATAAGCAAAAATTGAAAATTAAACCAAAACAAAAGCTTATCAAATGTTACTGCTGTAAACGATTTGGACATAAAGCTTCAGATTGTCCCAACAAGAAAATGCTAATGTAAACAACGTAACAGAACCTGATGATGCATCTTATCATGTTGCCCTGATGGCCAATAATCTAAATTCAAGCACAGATTGGTGTCTTGATAGCGGATGTTCGTCGCATATGTGTGGGGACAATTCAAAATTCAAATCCATGCTGCCAATGAAAAATACGACGCTGAACCTTGCGAATACTTCAACAACAAAAGTTGATGGAAAAGGGGCAGTTGTTCTTTCGATCGATGGGAATATGGACAAAATCGTGACTCTCAACAACACGTTATACGTGTCTGATCTGAGAAGCAACTTATTGTCTGTGCCAAAAATCACCGACAATGGCTACAAAGTTGTTTTCACTAAAGACAAAGCTGTAGTCTTGACTGATCAAGAAAAAGTATTGTTTAGTGCTGAACGCAAAAACGGCTTATATTATGTTGAAGAGGGGAAGCCAAGTTCGCACGCTATTAGCGAAAACTGCATTACAAATTTGAAAATGTGGTATAGGAGATTCGGACACTTAAATGTAAAAGATCTGAAGAAAATCTCCAAAACGAAAAGTGTTATAGGAATAGATATAAATGAATTCGAAACTCTACAACCGTGCGAAATTTGTCTTCAAGGGAAGATGACTACCCCATTCCCTATCAAATCGGAAAGAAAAAGCAAAATTCTCGAAATAATTCATTCTGATATATGGAGGCCCTTGAGAACGAAATTGCATGGAGGAGCATCATATTATATGATCTTTGTGGACGATACCACAAGGTGGTGCGAAGTGCGATTTTTAAAGAAAAAGTCAGAAGCACTCAACACTTTCAAAGAATTCCAAAAATATGTTGAAAAACAAAAAGGTGTAAAAATAAAATGTTTACAATCTGATAATGGGGGTGAATATATCAGTAAAGAATTCGAAGAATACTTGAAAAATGAAGGAATAACTCGAAGACTAACAGTACCCAGAACACCACAACAGAATGGAGTTGCTGTGCGCATGCACAGAACCATTCTAGATATGGTGAGATGTTCTTGATTGAGGCTAATTTGCCATCACAATTCTGGGCGGCGGCTGTCGCTACTGCAGTGCATATAATGAATAGGTGTCCATCTGCAGCTATCAATGGAAAAACACCGTTCCAACTGTGGTTAGGACGAGCCCCAGTTGTGATTTACTTTCGTTCAAAAGCGTACATGCTGAATAAAAATTCCGAAAGGAAAACTAGAACCCAGATCAAAGGAATGCGTTTTTCTGGGTTACTCTAATACATCCAAAGCATACAGAGTTTGGGTGCCTTCTGAGAGAAAAGTTGTGATAACACGTGACATAAAAATATTAAACGAACAAGAAAATTCAAAAATTCAACGAGGTTCTGAAAACATAGATTCACTGTTTCCAAACGAGAACAGAAGAGAAGTGATTTCTTGGGAACCACATCAAGTAAAGATAAACTTCAACAGAGCTAACGATGTCATTCGGACAGAAAGCAGTGGAAGTACTGAACGAATGGAAAGGGACGACGAAGATCGGTTAGAAGAAAACGACTCCGATGAAGATGAACGACCTGAAGAAAACACGATAACTGGGGGGACCTGGAAGACCGAAAATTTTGAGAACTGGTTTAAAGGGGCGACCGAGAAAAATTTATAATGTTGTTTCGAAACCAAAACAATCGGAACATGGAAACAATGCTAGTGATTTGAGTAACTACTACGTGAATTGTTGTGAAATAGCGTTCTCAACCGAAGTGTCTGTACGTGAAGCATATTGACATACGGCAAAATTTTATCCGTGATACAATACAGAAGGAGCTACTGAAGGTTAAATACTTGCAAATGAAAGAAATGCCAGCTGATTTTCTCACAAAATCGGTGCCGAGAGAAAAACATAAATGGTGCATGGATGCATTGGGATTGAAGAGAGGATCATCAACTTGAAGGGGCGTATTAAGATTGGCAAGTTGTGATTCCACTTGTTGATATTTATCCATACCTAGGTGTTTCTTTGATCACATGTTATGGATGAAATAAATTATTCTGTTCTTGGTTAATGAACCTAAATGTTCTTATTTTAAATATAATTTCTAAACACCAATTTTAATATGTGTGTACTGGGAGCTTCTATACCTCCTGTAATTACTTCTTTTTTTTTATTTAAAAAACTCCTCTCAAAGGCGGTTTGAGAACAGTCATCAAAGAACACCATCAAATTGAGAAATAAACAAATTTCCACCGAGATGCTCAACTCGAGAAACTCCGTGGCACTTTTCCCGCACCATAGCCCGCATCATGACACGGTCGCCCCCATGACCTTGATATTATTGGTCACCGCTCCTTTTAGCTCGGAAATCGCTTGCCGCAGGTCATTTCAGTCATACTTATTTATTTTAGCCCGGCAGGTCTGCTCCATGCCCACGCTGCCAGTGTCAACTTGACATACAGGATTTATGGCAGTCCCATCGGGCTTGACGGCAACGATATCCGGTTTCTTGTCCCGTTCACTCGGCTCGATATGGTCTCTCCCGCCTGCTATCTGCATAGCGACGGCATGGTGACGTAGAATGCGGCCACCGTGAGTACGAGGACACTGCTGCACCACATGATACAGATTCTCATTTTTACCCGACAGGCACGGAAAAGTGTGGACACACACACACACACACACCCACACCTCACACACCCATCACACACACACGTTACACACAAAAAGTGGACATATATATATATTATATATATAATATATTATATATATATATATATATATATACTGGCTGGTTCACCTGTGCGTTGCACAGGTTGACTTGAATATACGGAAGCCTCCCTTCACCCATCACATTTTGGGACACCCCTATGGATCTGATTCAAAAAAGACCTTATTTAAAGTACTTACTTATAAATTACTTATTAGGACCAAACTACTCCCCCCCCCCCCCCCCCCCGTTTCCCTATATTTCGGATTGAAAATATTCTTGATAGGTAACCCAGAAGAACGTGCAGACTAATCCAATTTCATTCGACCGAACATCAGATCACCAGTTCGTTCGGTGATGACCGAATTATTCCATTTACCCACCCTCTTCCCCCCTCCCTTTTTTTCCTTACCACAAACACCTCCCTAAGGTTGAGGCTAGAAAAGATTTTATTAGTCTGTGATTGAGGCTGACGTAATCTAAATATATTCGCCCAATCAGATCCCCAGTTTGCTCAGTGTCAAAGATCCCTTCCCCCAAAACACCCTTATGGGTCGGAATTGAAAATTTTTAAGTATGCTGTGGTTTTTCAGTGTTATCCAAACATTTTTATCAATCAAGTCCTCAGTTTATTCAGTTATGTTCAAGTTACTCCCATTCCACCCCCACCCCTCCCTGAAAATACCCGTTATCGTTCAGATTTGAACATTTTAAGAAGTTTGTGATTCGAATGAGTAGTTTGTATTACAAGTCAGAGTATTCCAAACACATTTAATCAATCAGGTCAATCAATTTCACCCCCCCCCCCCCCACCTCCCTTCTCTAAGAAAACACCCCCTTTGGGTCAGATTTGAAAAATTTCAAGTAGCCTGTGATTTGAGTTACCTAGTGCAATTCAAACATATTTAAGCAATCAGGCCTCCAGTTTATTCAGTGATGTCCATGATACCCCCCCCCCCCCCACCCAAACACCCCCTATAAGTTACATTGAAAAACTTGAAGTAGTCTGTGATTCAAGTATGAATATCCCAAACATTTTTTACCAATCAGCTCAAGGTTATTTAGTGATGTCCAAGATAACCCTCCCCCCCCCTCCCAAAAAACCCCTGATGGTCGGGTTTATACATTTCAAGTACCTAGTTAGAGTTCAAGTTGCAGTAACCCAAACATATTTCAACAATACCGTCTCCAGTTCATTTACTGATGTCCATGATACCCCATTTCACACCCCTCCTCTCCCAAAACACCCCCTATGGGTCAGATTTGGAAAATAGTACGTAGCTTGTGGTTCAAGTTAGAGTAATCCAAACATATTCTCCCACTCAGATCCCCTTTTTGTTCAGTGATGACGAAGATACCCCATTCACCCCCCTCATCCTCCCCTAAAGCACCCCCTATGGGGCAGATTTGAAAAACTTCAAGTAGCCTGTGATTTAAGTTAGAATGATCTAAACATATTCACCAAATCAGATCCCCAGTTCGTTCAATGGTGTCCAAGATACCCCATTTCACCCCCTCCCGCTCCCATAAAACACCCCCTCTGGCGCACATTTAAAAAACTTCAAATAGCCTATAATTTAATTTGAACTGATACAGACATTTCCCCACATTCATATCAGTTGTCTAATGACCCCTGTAACTGTGAAAAGCGGACAAACATACGGACCGACAGACAGAGAAAAATTGAGAAAATGGTACCAATCGTCTACAAATAGCATGAAACGAGAAAGAAACGCAAAGTTTCATGATTCTTATTAATGTACAGACAGACATATTTACGATTTTATTAATATAGATATATGATATGTATGATATGTATGTATAGAATCATATATGTGTCATTCCAGACGAAAGCTCTCTTTGGAGTGTAACAAAAATCCCGCACTTGTGTCAAAATCAAGCTTTCCAAATGCTAGGATGAGTCGTTGACACCCCCCCCCCCCCCCCAAACTAAAGAGGTAGAGAAAAGCCGTGCGCTGTGGGGGAAAAATTATTTGTTTTAAGTGATCGAATCGTTCAGCATAATTATTATTATGAACAAGTGATTTGTAAGTTCATTCATTTTCTTCTTCATAGGTCAGCTAATACTGACCGAAAGGGGAGGTTGATCCTATTAGAATTCATGCATAATATGGTATGATAGAAGCGGTAGAGAGAGGTAGGTGATACTGAGACACATGAGGAGGGAAACTTCTCGAACTTCCTGGTTCCAGCCTTCACGATCGCGAGTTACGATCGCATCCCAGTCACTCACTCACTCAAACTCTACCGCCCTCTCACTCAACACACACCTCTTTTACTTATGGACTTAGGAACCAGGCATGGATATTCGTCGGTTTTTCGACAAACAAAGTAAGTTCTGCAATCTAAATAACAGAGACTTAATATTTATGATTTATGATTAATTTAATTTATGATTGCATATTAGAAAAAAAATACTCTCTCATCTTGCTACTCACGTTGGGATAGACGCTAGTACATTTCTCCTTCCATTTATGTAGAGTTCCTCGTAGTTAAATTTTAATTTTACAACATCTGATCATAACAGAATCAACACTTCTACTGTCGAGCTTTCTAAAATTATATTTCCTTCCTCAGGGCTCAAGAAGCTGTCTGCGCTTCCTATAGCTTTTTGAGCCCTATTGAGGGAAATAAAATTTTCGGATGCTCGGCAGAAGTGTCGTTTCAATCCCATTATCGATACATAATTTTTCATAGTTACGTACCTCCTAGCAAACTAGGTACCTACCAAGCACTAAATAAGTTGGTCCGTCTTTTGTTAATGTTTTTTTCCTAGTAATTGTACCAGTAATACACTAATCATGCCCACTCGAATGGTAATAAATATCTAATGTAGGTCAACGAAATAACCTCCCTTATTACCTTCCAACCTAGGCGTAATCACATTTCTGTGTATAGAGCATTTAACATTTCTGTTTCAACATTTCAAACTCTCAGCATAAAATATTTATTACAATTTTTCTAGGTTCCCAAAAGAGAAAGCGAGCAAGCTCAGACCCCCAGATACCAGAAAGGCGGAAAATACGCAAGAAAATACTTCGGTTCCCACAGCAGGCCCTTCAACTCCTGCGCCAGCAGTTTTACCTTTCATTTCAGTACAGGAAGATGCAAGCCATGCAAAAGACACTAGTGGGCTGCAAAATGTTCCTAAATGTCGGTTGAAGAGAAAAAATAAATTATAAAGAATTGTTGGAAACCTTTCTCATCATGCAACTTCTCCGAGAATGCTCAACACCTTGGTTGGTTAGGAAAGTACTCTCCATACAATCTGGTATGATCAGAATTGAGTTTTGGCTGAAAATTTAGGGAGTTAGCACAGTTTCAGTGACACAAAGTCGCACACAAAAATCGTGAAAAATAAAATAGGAATAAACATATTGGTAAGTAATGCATGCATTACAGGGACGTCCCTATGAATGGATAGTATATAATTTTGGTGAGGGTTAAAATAAGATAAAGAACAAAAATACCATGACTTCTCGGGATGATCCCCCCCTCCCCCCATTAACTCTCTCCTACGACAGTAAATTTCAACCAGAAAACTTCCAGCATGAAATTTGAAACTCCCAAAATATTTCTCAAATTTTGAACTTATTCAGAATTGAACGAAAAAAGATCACAAAAATCTGACGATGTTAGTTAATGCATCATGATTTAATACTATTATCCCCTCCATTCACCCCCTCACATGATGAAATTTGAAACTTCTGATATTTGAACAAAAATAGACCGAATTCATAGATAAACGAAAGACGAATTACGAAAATTGGACGAAAATCGTTAAAACATCATGATTTATTACTATTACCTCCTCCATTCACCCCTTTCCATAATAAAATTTGAAACTCCTAATAAACGAACCAAAACTAGACTGAATTCATAGTTGAACCAAAAAGGAATCACGAAAATGGAGGAGAATTGTTAAAACATCATGATTTATCAGTATTATCCCCTCCATTCATCCCCTCTCATGATAAGATTTAAAAGTCCAAAACTATATACTCATGTTCCAAAACTATATTGAATTCTTAATGAAACATAAGAATCACGAAAATCGGTCGAAATTTGTAGCTAGGGCAGTGCTTGAAAGAATCGGTAACTATCCCCTCCACCCCCCATCACGACAGCAAATCCAACATTCCCAAGGTTTGTCGCACAACTAGACTAAAATTGGAATCGAACGAAATGAAAAACACGCAAATCGGCTGAGAATTGTAGCTGGGTTGCGTCGACAAACTTTGTCAAAAAACCCACGTTTTTTCAGCTTCACCCCCTCTTTTCAACAACTTCCATCACGGAATTCAAAATTTCCGAGGTTTGTTGCACAACTAGAGTAAAATTACAATCGAACAAAGAACGAATCTCGAAAATCGGTTGAGAATTGGGGCCTAGGCAGCGTCGACAAAATTTATCGCACACACACACACACACACACACACAGACATACACCTATGGTTTTTGTCACGGATTCGGTCTCAGAATGGTCTGAAAAGGATTTGTATGCGGTTACTTTTTTTCTCCTGGATCAATTCCAATAGGCGTCCCTCTTATTAACGAAGCCTTGCCCATAAGACATAACTTCAGAGGGACGTCCTAAAAAGTGGTCTTTAGGGTGAATTATTAAATATAGGTTATAGAACAAAAATACACTGCCAAGGAAATGGCACATGAGCTTCCTCGTGATCTTCACAGTACGTCACCATTAAATTCCAGAAAACTAGAAACGACCGGTTCTGGCACCAGGGAATTAATAAGGTGGGAAATTGGAAGCTGAATGGTACATATAATAAATGAAATTAATAAGGAAAATTTTGATTTTAATATGGGACCATCCAGGATGTAGTCCGCATGTTCCCTGAAAATTTCGTCTAAATCGGATCAAAACTGAAGGAGTTTTTAATTCATTTAAAAAATCCTTTAAAATTAAAAAATTAATTCCCGGCCGGGAATGTAGACCATGTAGAGCTATACCCGCACGATCCCTAAAAATTTGAAGAAAATCGCATCAAAATTGTGGAAATTACGGCTGTTGCAAGGACCGTAACAAGAATATTTCGGTCACGCATGCGCAGAGCGTACCGCTAATGCAATAATGATGATTGTCTTATGGGACCTCAAGGGACCTTACCCACATCATCCCTGAAAATCTGACCGAAATCCGTTCAACATTGACCGAGTTATGGCCGTCACAAGGAATTCACGTTAGCGCCTGCGCAGAAGCTACCGTTGATTCGATCATAATGAAGTTGATAGGGGACCATCTAGAGCTTAACCCGCACGATCCCTGAAAATTTGGTTAAAATCGGATCAAAATTGTGGAAGTTATGGCTGTTACAAGGAAACGTGGACGGACAGACAGACAGACAGACACGGAACCAAATTTGTTCAGGAGGCTCTGAAACGCAAAATGCGAGTGGAAATTTTGATTTTGGAGTAAAAAAAATTTTTTCATTTCGAAAGTGAAAACAAAGCTTCCGCTGCCTTGCAGTCTCGGAAGCAAAAGTCACAAATTAGTAGTAAAATCGAATCCTAGCCAGTGGTGCGCCCGAAAGTGCGACACCCTGTATACTATTGCTTCCGAAACTGCAAGGCAGCGGAAGCTTTGTTTTCACTTTCGAAATGAAAAAAAAATTTTGCTCCAAAATCAAAATTTCCACTCGCATTTTGCGTTTCAGAGCCTCCTGAACAAATTTGGTTCCGTGTCTGTCTGTCTGTCCGTCCACATTTCATTGTAACAGCCGTAACTTCCACAATTTTGATCCGATTTTAACCAAATTTTCAGGGATCGTGCGGGTTAAGCTCTAGATGGTCCCCTATCAACTTCATCATTATATAATGATAAACAACTATATCATGATAAAAACTCTAAAGAAAAAAAAATTGTTTTTGAATTGCAGAATATTACCTATTTAGAACGAGTTTCTTTGTCATAAAATTGGTGGCTTATCAATTCTTTGCACTCAAATTGCTCAAAATCGAAAACAATGTAACATAATTTAATACGTGAATTTAAAAAAAATTCGCTTGAACAATCATGCTGCTTGACTGAAACTTTTTTTTTGTCATTTTCTCACGACCAACTGGTCGTAGGGGATGTATTAGAGCTTACATGGAAGCTGATTAAATTCCCTATCACGTCATGAATATATTTGGCTCAGGATGCATCAACTATGAGGTATGAGCCCTTAACGACGGCCTATAGTTGAATATCACAATTTTTATTAAAATGCTATCTCTTCAAAGGGCTGTCTCTCTGTATGAACGTATTTGACGTACGTTGTAAATTAAATTAATATATTTCAAAACTGATTATTTTGCTAAACGAGCTAGAACGTATAGTTTTGGAGCAATATCAGTTGAAAGTCGTAAACAGGGCCTAAGAAATGCAAAATCGTAGTTTTTCCCTTTTTTCGGTACTCGGAAAACGATAGCTTATGAACTATCCTTTAATTGCATATATTAATGTATGGATCGTAGGATCAGTTTAATATTGAGTTATGAGCTCTACAGCCAAAAAATTTATTATCAACGTTTTTGATCAAAATGCTCTGTGTTGAAATGGTTTGGCTCGGTTCCTATCAGACCTACAAAGCTCTATTTGCGCTCAAACTGCCAGTTTCATTTAATCGAATTTCAGACTGGTCATCGTTATCGAACCGCTCGGATGCATTGGTAGTTTGATAGTTATAAACATATTAACCACGAAATGGTGAAATTATCGATATTTTCTCCTACCCTTAACCTAATCTAAATCTAACTCTGAGATAGAGAAATCTTACTCTATCTTTCATAAGCCAAAACATCTGGCATAAAAAAGCAAAAAAAAATAAAAGTAATAATAATAATTTTTAAAAAAATGAAATAAAATAATAATAATAAATAAATAATAATAAAAGTAACAATCAAGTGCCCCGCTAATGACCCTTCCGGTTCAAATGCGGCTTAAATTCTGTTAAAAAAAAAAAAAAAAAAAAAAAACATTGTGGCATACAATTATGTTTTTCTAGTGATCTAAATGCAAAATTTGGGTAACTATTTTTTAGGTTTTTAAGTCACCTTGCAACCTATAGGTCGTAGGTACAGGGATTTAGTAGCTGTAAAATGATAGCTAATTAAATTTCCTACAATCTTATACCTCGTATTGTGGAATCACACCTCGTCATCTTCAAAATAATGGGCTTTAAGCTCAAATGAAAGGTTAAAACGGTTTTTTGGAAAAATTGGGTGTTTTTGAACGGCTGTATCTCGGTCCCTATTAAAGTGCGTGCACACGCGCATGCGCCGTGCGTTTGCACGTGGGATGATCACGGAAACTAAAAATTCGACGAACCCCCTTCGGTCCACTGGAGTCCAATGAACGCACTCAGTCACGTTGCAGTTAGGGGTGCCGGAATTTTCGCAATTAACATAGAATACCTACATCGGAGAAAAACAAAGGATTCCCATTGAACTTGAACTAAAACAACGTTATGCGAAAATCACGTCATGTTATTTCAATCATTTCCTAATTTTTTCTTCTATCCCGCTTTTTATTATTTATTTATTATTATCATTTTTATTAAATTCATTAATCTTTTTACATTTATATCAAGAAAATTGAGTGTCAGATTTCAATCGCGTTCAGAAGTCGTATATTTTCGCACTTTATTAAAAAAATAGAGTAGGTATATATTTTGAACGAAAACAAGTAGAAATACTTTAAACAAATTAGTTACTGAGTAGTTAGCTGCAAAGTCTGTGCGATCTCCATGTGCGCGACTTTGTTTAGAACTTGTTGCATATAAGAACTGATAAACATCAAAGGATTACTCGATCTGCGGCAGTCGATAATAAGACAGTGAAATATTGCCCTTTGAATGTTGATAATCCTGCAGTGTTCTGACGGGAACATAAAGAACATGGCAAGCACACTCAATTTGCAAGATTCCTCCTCATTGGGTTTTGGGTTTATCAGATGTTAAAAAAAAATCTGATTTTCAAAATTTCTGGCACTGGAGGACATTCTTAATGTATGTACCCGATCCCACCTTATTTAGCTAGTTGGACCTGAAAATACTATAGGTAGGTACTTTTGGTGTATATACAGAGTGTTCCCAACCCCCCCCCCCTCCCCCCTGCTGAAATCGTTAAAATACTTTTTTTTTCAATCTTAATGTTTTTTGTAAGGATCTCATAAATGACAAAACTGCGCAATTGACATCAACTTCGTTATTTTAAATGAGCACCCCCATATTTCATTGCAGATTTGAATTTTACGTAGAATTTAATGAAGAAATAACCCATCACTCGATTTTGTAGGAGTGCGCAAACGGGCGCAATTTCGCTCCAAAAGTGCGCATTTCCGCTCTAAAAGTGCAATTACTGAGTTTTTGAAGATACTCATTCGCCACGTGTAATAAATATTTGAGAGTATTTTGCTTTTACAGTACAAGCTACACCTTGTAATGATGTTCATTTATTGATACGTGCAATACCAACTTGGGAAAACCCCGAAAAATTTAATAAAGTTGCACTTCTCTAACATATTTCCACAAAGCACAAAGCGTACTAAACTGTAGGTTTTTCGGTGTTTTCCCTAGTTAGTGTTCCAAATATCAATAAATGGAACTTTAACGAATTGGAACACACCAACAACAACTGATTTTGTTTCTTTTTTTCCTTTTTTCTTGGAGTATTAAATCCGGAATCGTTACAGAATGCCTCAAAATGTATTTCCAAGAAAAACGTTATTTTTGAAAAGTCCGAGTTATCACAGCTTAATTTTCTTCGAAAATCCACAAATGATATTTGACTTATTTATGAGCCACTTTTAATATTGTACTCGTAATATACTCAATATCGTTCAAAATATTTCAATAAATAAATAAGACGGATAGAAAATTAAATTCTTACCCCGGATGCCTGGGGACTTGAGCATATCACTGGAACTCTCGTTGTGTTTGCTACAAGGATGCACGATTCACACTGACGACGTTAGAGCCATGAGAACTGATGAGCCGCAAAAACAGTTGCATCAGCATTCCAGTTAACTAAGGCTGAGAGGTGGAACGAACCTTCCTCGTCAGCAATGCTGTGAGACCGGAATAAGTTGTTGGAAACGTCTTTTCTTAGCGCTGGGAGTTCACCGTCGTGTAAGACGAAACGATTTTGCGAATGGCGACTGAAGTAGCCAATAGAACGATGCTATTTATCATTCGAAATTTCAAAGTTTCCAAAAAAAAAAAAAAAAAAAAAAAAAAAAAAAAAAAAAAAAAAAAAAAAAAAAAAAAAAACATGAAGTGAATTAGATTTTCCACCCTAAGAAATTGGATCCGCACTCTCCTACGTTGAGTAGTTTTCTTTTAATGTTTTTCAAAGTTTGCACAGGTAGGCATGGGGTTCCCGCCCATGCGGGAAGGGTGCCTTGACGTCACCAGTGTGCGAAACTTTGAATAATCATTGAAAAAAAACTACTCATCGTAGGAGAGTGCGATAATTGTGTCCAGATAATTTCATAGTCCAGGCAACGAAGGGTTTGAGGTATAAAAAAAATAGGATAGAAGCCAAAATTGGCACAGTCGTAGGAGAAGAGGCCCGGCCCGGAGTAACATACTAAATGTCCTGGAGGGTGGAGGTCCTGCATTGGGGGGGGGGGGGTCTTAAAAGTAGTTTTTTTAAGTTTCTCGTAATTATCTCGAAGACGGTGAATTTTTCGATAAAGTATACCATATAATAAATGAAAGCTAGTAAAATGCTCCACAACTTTGATTACATACGCTCATCGAAATTCCTTTTGATAATCGGATTTTTTACATCACGTTTTATGGAAAACTTCGTGGACTAGCTTCTGAACGAGAGAAAAGTTCCCATGCAGAACGTAGTAGAGCAATAAATTATCCTTAAGAATATGAGGCTAGTCTACAATTTATTATTGGCTTCTCAAAAACTACGCCAATTTCAAAATGTAGCAAATTTTAGTCATTTCATATCAATGGTTTTCGTAATATGAAAAATGCCTAAATTATAACAACCATTTTTTCAAATTATTATTAATGTCTCAACAATTTTTGAACATTGAATGTTGCTATAACTCTAATTTTGGGATTCGATGATTTACTTATTTATTTATTTTTCATTTTTTATTTTTTGCCTTACCTATATACAATTTTTCGAGATTATATGAGGTTCTCCGCTTTCTAGTCTAGGTTCTCACGTCTGATTTTCTACCTCATAAGAGGGAAAATGATTGACCCCTCGGTTCGATAAGTAAAACCCCAGTCTGGCCCGCACAGGTTCTGATTAGGCAGCAAAATTTTTCATAATTTCGAATATTTTACGAAATTTATCACAGCAGAGGGACGGATGAATGTTACCGTCGGCATTCTCATCCTGAATCTAAATCAGGTTCACCAGACAGGAATTCAGGTGATGTTATAAAACAATTTGAATTAACAGTAGGTGAATGTTGAAAATTTTTCCAAAAATGTCAAAAACAACAAAACAAAAAACTTAGTAAAATGGCAGGTTGAAAAGGAAAAAACTAGCCTCAGATGCCCCATCATCTATTCAGTGATCCACCTCCGAACCTCGTAATTGTTTTTGAGGTGTCCCGAACGAGCTCCATTACATTTCAGCAATGTAAGTCGATTAGGAAAGAAATTAGCCTAGGAGGTTCCAAAGCTGAGAAGAATAACTCTGGAACTGAGAATATTACATAAATATAAAATAACCAGGTGAATCAGAAAGAGTAACGCTTAGACCACTGAGAAGTTTCAACGACCATCTGTTTGCGCGCAAATTTAAAAGAACCAAAACTTTTTGATCAAACACATATCAAAAAGCATTAAACTCAATGAATTTCAAAACGAATTTCCATGAAGGAAATTTTGGATTCATTGCAATAGCTTAATTTTCGTAGAAAATTGGGTAAAACGTTCCGACCTTGGTAGACTCGGAAGTAATTGACCTTCTGTTGTTGGAATATTACCTAATTTTAAAAAAATTATATAATTAAGAGTAGTTCCTAAATATTTACTAACCAATCATTTAATAAATTAATGTGATTGAAGTAGGTGATTACCCACCTACGCTTCACAAGCCCAATAGGATACAGAAGTTATGATAAACTCGATTTCGGAAGTCAGCATTCCATTTGAATTATATTATCAGCTGATAAAATTGTCATAGTTTTCAAGACGATTTTTGATATGTTTTACTGGTTACGATTCACTCCCGTGTCGATGTTTTCTTTTCTTGCCGATGCTTTAGCCCTTTGGGCAAGCAAACGAAAAAATGCATAGCGACTGGGGTGGTTTCGTTCGATTATTTGGGCAGATACCTTTAATGAAACTCAAAAAATCATTACTGTTACATAGAAAGATATCAAGATCTCGTTTTTTTCGAATATTTCACCTTTAATGAAACTCAAAAAATCATTACTGTTACATAGAAAGATATCAAGATCTCGTTTTTTTGATATTTCAGCCCTTAGGTGCCCTTTAGTGTTGATCGAACGCGATGCCGGTGTTACTGGCACATCCCCGGCCGATAAATAATTTTTAAGTCAAATTTCTTAAAGGTTTGGTCGGATACGTTTTGATAAAAGGTTCGGACGGCGGACGGACGGATTTTTTTTTAATTTTATTTATTTATTTTATTTTTTTTTTTTTTTTAATTCGATTTTTGGATTCTACGCATCTTGAAACGCAAACCAACACATTTTGAGGGGGGTTAATTTCCCCCCCCCCCCCTAGGTCGATTAAAAAGGTTCATTATTGAAAATAATAAACCACAATTCTCTCAGCTGTTGGGGCATGAAAGACGACCATCGATCAGAATGAATAAGGGGCACTGAAAACGCTAAATGAATCGAACAGGACTGAACAGGCATACGCAAACAGAAACCGAGAAAACTCATCTACAATCGTCAGCGTTTATCGTTTGCGAGATGATCCAGCTGGTAGAAGGCCCTTGAAATCAATGTTAAGGCGTTCAAACGGCTTGGTTGCCTTAATTAGGGTATCATGTTGTCGGAAGAACCTTGGCTTCAGCTGAGCACAGACCTTACATGAAGAAACGCAATTTCCTGGAGATTTTCGTTTGAATCTATGACACAAACACGAGAAAAAGTGTCCGCAGCGGTTTTTCCCCGGCCGATATGTAATGTCTAGGAATAGCAGGAAAGTTCTAATCGCCAACGTATTATCTTCTCATTCTTGCATTTACTTTTGTGGTTGTTTGAAAATATGAATGAGACACTGCTGATCAGTTACTAGCCTGAAGTGACGACCGAGAAGGAAATGTCGCCAGTGTCTCACAGATTCTACGATGGCCTATGCTTCCTTTTTTATAGAAGAATGCGCAAGTTCTGAGCTTGCAAGAGTTCGTGAAAAGAACGCTACTGGCCGACCAACTTTGGGAAGAGTGAAAGCTTTAGATGAATTTGAGGCGTCAG
This sequence comes from Adelphocoris suturalis, assembly GCA_030762985.1. Taxonomy (NCBI): domain Eukaryota; kingdom Metazoa; phylum Arthropoda; class Insecta; order Hemiptera; family Miridae; genus Adelphocoris; species Adelphocoris suturalis. The sequence goes on along the minus strand of CM061045.1, from coordinate 52,129,399 downwards.
CCTCGACGCAAAAAGGAGCTTCATTATCGACCAATGCAATGCTGGCCTCTTTGATAGCCTTCTTCAGATCCTGGAAAGTCCTTTGGGTTTCTTCAGATAATGGAAATGTACAACCTCATCTAAACAGTTTTATCTTTTCAGAAAAACATTGAATGAAGCCAGAATAGCGGGAGAACATTCCCAATGCTTTCTTGAGAGATGAACCGTCAGTAGGTACCGGTAAACCTTGTAATATTTCAATCTTGCTGAGTTAGATCGTAGAACTTGATTACTGATTGATTATCCAAGCAAGGAAATGGTCCTCAGAGAAAATACGCTCTTCTCGTCTTTGATAGTGAGACCATTTTCTTGGCCACGGTGAAGAACCTGTCTAAATTCTGATCGTGTTCCACCAGAGTTTTCCCCACTAGATAAATATATATATATATATATATATATATATATATATATATATATATATATATATGTTGTATATATATACTCGGCCCTTCGGGCCTCGCAAGGGGCTCCGCCCCTTGACCCCGCCAGGGGGCTTCGCCCCCCTGGACCCCCCTAATCTATACTCGGCGCTTCGCGCCTCGCCGGATCTTTTCTCTTTTCTACTGTGTAGAAAACGAGGATAATTTGCTATGCAATTCGTCTCACGAGAAAAAAAAAAAAAATTTTTTTCAGGCCTGGCCGGGATTCGAACCCACAACCTTCGTCTCACGAGAAAAAAAAAAAATTTTTTTTCAGGCCTGGCCGGGATTCGAACCCACAACCTTCGTCTCACGAGGAAAAAAAAAAAAAAAATTTTTTTCAGGCCTGGCCGGGATTCGAACCCACGACCTCTCGCTTCCCATCTCGGGACAAAAAACGTTACACAAAAAAAGTGGACATTTTAAAAAAATTATTGGGGGTCGGCCTAAGAATTGCATAGCAATTAATATATATATATATATATATATATATATATATATGTTGTATTTCCAGACGATAATTCCCTTGAAATACGGCGTAAAAAATTCGTTCCAACGCAGAAGAACCCGTCTTGGCGAAATACAGATCGAGTTCGTTGGCCAATCCGATCACTCCAGAATATCAGGCTCAAATTCACAGTTAGTAGCCCAAAAATGCTTAAAAAATCGGTTTTGTGACAATAGAGCATGTGCGGGGTCACAGTCGAAGTATTTTCCAGCGGTGAGGCAATTACAACTTCTCCCATGTGTCTAAGATTCATAATAAGTGATAAAATCGATTTTTTGGTGAAAAATGTCCATAATTGACTAAATTGTGACAATAGGGCATGTGGGGTGTCACAGTCGATTTTTTTTTTTTTTTTTTTTTTTTTTTTTTTTTTTTTTTTTTTTTTTAAAGCGCTGAGACGATCCAAACACTACTACATCTCTAAGATAGGTGAAAATTTCCATAATTGACCAAATTTACGAGTTCGGCTGCGCGTTCTAAAATTATCTTTGCAATCTCGTCATACGGCTCTCCCCTCAGTTTTATTCGCGACATGGTTGGTCTCAATGACCAGAATTGAAGTGCCTTATTTAATTTTATCCATAACTATTCTTTGGAAATTCACTTTATTAGTCATGCTGCATGACTGAGTACTTTTTTTCGTTTTGAAAGGTCTTGTTCATGAAATGGAAGTTCTGTGTTGTTTTTATATGTGTACTCTATTGTAACTATGTCAAACTATTTTCAGCATCATAATACATGTATATATGAACATAGACTTATTCTAGGTGGCAGTTCGTTGTGAAGACTTTCTCAACGGTTGCAAGTTTAAGATGGAGGATTGGAAATGTTGTGTCGCCTTTAGCCCAACATTCACAGAGAGAGGATATTGTTATTCCTTCAACTCGCTCCACTCAGAGAAAACTTGGCCATGGTAATAGATATACATGACCTGTTAGTTTCTCACGACGCAATGTATTGTTTTTAATCTTTCCATATTTGAAAAAAAATTATCTTAAAGGCTTATAAAAACAAAATAAATGAATAAAATAGTAAGGAAAAAAGCCTGGTTTATCTGACACCAGCCTCAGGGGTTAAGGAGGATAGTGGAGAAAGGAGAGAGGGGTGAAAGGAAGTACCCCTATGTTCAATGACCATCATTGACGGATTCTTGAGGGAAACGGGGATGGTACCTCAAACCACTCCTACTCTTTACTCAATTGCTCAAGTAACTCCGTGTAAATATTTTCCTGCACCCCATCTCGGGCTATGTGACGGTTCCCGTGTCTACCCAGCAGCCTATCGCGTAATTGAATGGTACCGGAATGGTATTGCGGTAACTTGGGATATTACAACCGCTATCAAGCGAGGGAGGGGATGCTTGAGTTTTTAACGCATATATCATGATATTACTAGATGCATACACTCCATTGTAACTCATCATGAATGTGCTACGATCAACTCCTCATCTATTATTGCGTCTCCTCTTCTATTTAACCGAGCTGTCACACTCCTCTACCGTCATTGATGTCGAACTAAATGATTTTGGTTCAGTCCCTTCTAATCAAAGTCTTCATACGGTAGCTTGAGCGTGGATGAATTATGAGAGCAGGAATTTATTCCTCGGAAATTCAATATATTATATTTTGGTGTACTTTTCTAGAAGGGACCCTTAATATCCCACTATTATATGAATATTTAAATTTTCTATTTCATCCCCTCTCTATATTAAATTTCATTCATGACTGGCATGTGGGTCCGAGTATGAACGAAATCAAAGCGGTGGAGCTGGTTGAATCTGTCTACAACTGCCGTACGATTACCGCAGTAGCTCATTCGAGCAACTCACTGGCATTTTGCCTTGAAGAGGCATAATTGCATTCCAACCGTATTCTCGGGTTATTAAATATATTACTTCATATTTTTATAAATATTAAATTTAACATCTATGCGCAGTTTTTCACAAACTTAAAACATTTGACGCTCCAATTTAGTTTATTCCACGATTTATAGCAATATTTAGGCAAATCTACCAACCATTTTTTAGCTTATGTTTTCCATTTATTGACTTTTTTGTTGAGCTTTTTTCTGATTTTGAGAACCGAAAATTCTTTCCTTCGAACTCGTATTTTCTTCTCCTTTCCTTTCTATATAATATGTGATTGAATACAGGCGCTTAGCCTCATCATTATTCCATTTCACAGGTTATATTCCTAAATGTATGTTACCAAGGCAAAGTCCCCATTCCCAAAAGTCCACGAAGAGGGAAAATCATTACTTAAAGTCCCCAAAGAGGGTAAACTATCATCCCAATTCCTCAACGAGGACAACCTATTACCTAACGTTCAATGATGGCACCCTATTTCTCAAAGCCTCTAATGAGGGCCGAATATTTCGATGTCTCCAAAGGTGAGCACATTATCCTACCGGTTGTTCCAACTTTGATTTGGGGGTAAAATAACTGTTTCATTTGATACTTCCAGATCTAGAGTCATTGACAATCCATCCTGTTGATAATTTCTACGTTACTATTCCTATTTACCTATGCATCTATTCTAAGGAGCACAAGTTCTCCTACGCAAAACTATTTTAAGAAGGAAACTTTTAGCTTTGAGGTTTTCTAGGCTGTTAAAAAACTTGAAAGAAGTCTCTTTGTTCTCTCTTAAACAGGATTTATATTGTGTTATTTACGCTTTGTGAGATAATAGCATCGTCCCTTTCGTGAATTTGCATTTAGAAATTCAAATTGGAGAGAATAGAGAGGGTTAAGGACCTCAAGACCATGGGATACAAATATCCTTCAATATTCACAATACACCAATATTCTCCCTGCACATCTGCAGAAGTATACAACAAAAATCATTTCACATCCTTCCTAACTTGATTGTCGTATCTTAGCACAATCCTTTCTCCGTAGGTAAATGCATAATTCTAGTACGTAGGGAGATTTTTAAATATATTTCTTTATATGCCTTTAAACATTCCCACGGAGAAAGATATCAAAGATCTTATTTCTTATCCAAAACTTGGTAAAATGATAGGGATGCTCATCTCCAAATTAGCTCGAACAACGAAGTTAAACGCCTCGGAGGCATTCTGCCCAGTTTCCTTGCAACTCCACCACCTACATAGCAGCAAACATGTAAAAATTCAATTTGGTCTTCCGTGGTATACACTGCGATGGTGCTAGGGTTCGATTGAGTATGTTTACAAAAATTGCATGAGAACAGTGAACATTCCCACTCCTTCCAGTAGGTATCCACCTTGCAACACAATATAAGAAGAAAGAAATTTCGTCATTGGAAGACGACAATGTTGTGCAATAAATAGTGTACAACAGTCTGGGAAGCAAAATAAATATTGTTGGGTTATTGTTCTTAAGAATCCTTTATCGTCTGGGAGTATCAATAACCGCTCAATTTTTGTTTATGTGGACTAGGAAAACTGATGAGAAACCTAAAAAAACGAAATACATCTACGAAACGGATGTCACTTGGTCATTTGAGCTTCAGGCTAACATGGAAGAGATCAACTCTGAAGAAATGAGTGTGAGTATCATCCTATAATACTTTGAAATATGTGTATATAGAAATGAGTGTAAGTATCATCCTATATTACTTTGAACGACTTAATGGTAATAATTTTAAACAGTAGGTGAATGTCAGAGGATGGTGTGACTGGCGTGGGATACACCAGGAGAGTCCTCTGTTGCCTTTTTTATTTATTTATTTTTTTTTTAATCTAGTCTTGAATAACGCCTCATCAGCCAGCTAAAATATAATTTGCTCTCTGAAGTGAGAGTAATTAGGTGCTATGTCACTTTTTGATGTTATGATTAACGAAATGTCATTTTAGGTTTACATCCATACGGCAAGCGAGCTGCCAGGTATGGAGATGGCACCACAGCACGTGTGGAACAACCAAATTGACAAAATATTTTTTGCAGCTCGCACTACATATACAACAGGTACTAAAGCTTTCAGACTCGAAATCTTCCTTACATTAGTCATTTAGGATAGGCCTAGAAATTATTTTTTGAAGTTGTGAAAGACCACATCCCAAAATTCTATGACGTACCTCATTAGTGAGAAAGTTCCTTATGGTGTTAAGTAATTTGTAAAAAATAGATGAATAAATAAATGATCAAATAAAATAGTATTGCTTGCTGCAATGATCCAGAGGCAGTAAGGAACGGTAAGTCGTTCACTGGGGTAATGGCTTGGGAGCGATGCACAAGAGGGCTTCTCAGTATATTTCTCTTTCACTTGGCGTATGGGAAGGCACGGACAGGGGTGGCCATAAACACTGGGGAGACAAGTAACGCCACACCAACTAGACTGCCCGAGCTACTGCCGTAGACTGTGAGGAGGAGACGGCCGCTTAGCCTGAGGTAGGCCGCTCCCCACTAGTCGACTCGGTGAGTCGCTAGTTGTGTCAGTCCGTGTTGGTTGTTGGAACTCGAAGATCGATGTGAGGTGGCTAACTATATATATATATATATATATATATATATATATATATATATATATATATATATATATATATATATATATATATATATATAACTGCGCCGACAGCTGTGTGCCCGGGTAGTGTGAACTTCCATCGGTGGGTGTTCACTCACCAAATTAGAGGTAACTCAGAAATTCGTACTTTTACCGGTGTATGTCAACAATCCCCGCTCGCTGACGGTGAATGTGTCTTATTGGGTTCTGCCTTGCTCAAGGAACTCGGTTATCTGCCACAATCCGTGCGATAAAGTTGTTCATCCCTGGTCATGTTGTAATCTAACTCTCACAAATTGGAAAATAGTAGTGAAAGACGATATTTTCTTTCACTGAAATTTCTTTGTGCGAAATCGAAACGTTAGAATCGAAGTGTGGGGGATGGCTGATGGTTACCAATGGTGCCATTTTAGGGCCAAGTGCGTAACAAATATACAAGTGTAAGGCGAGTGGAGCGTTATGTCTTATTCAAACATCTTTGCCATTGCTTTGACTTTTTTTTCCTCCTTTTCCTTCATGTGTCATTTTTTATTACTCAAATTCATCCGCTAATTTTGTTTTCGGTAGCACATGTCACATTCACCAGCTAGCCTTGGTGATTGTAGACATTCTGTGGTGAGAGTCCAGTGTTGAATAAAGAGTCGTATTTTCACTAACTCTAGAGGGGACTGTTGACTATCACTGGTGAGTGTTGTACATTCACCAGGCACACAACTATCACGGTAATATATATATATATATATATATATATATATATATATATATATATATATATATATATATATTAGTGTGTGTGTGTGTGTGTGTGTGTGTGTGTGTGTGTGTGGTGCTGTGTGCTTTTTTTTTCAATTTAATGGGGGGCACGCTCCCCGTCTTTGAGGGGAGGTTTCTTAAAAAAAAAAAAAAAAAAAAAAGTGTGTGTGTGTGTTTCGGTGGCCCGCATCAAGAAAGGGGAGCTCCATCATGCCGCTCTGGACGTCGCTAAGGCCTTTGATACTGTAAGCCATTTTGCCCTGACCGATTGTCTTCGTGGTGACGGGGCACCTGCTCGCTTAATTATGTTGCCTGTCTGTACCATGAAGGAGTGACGGTCCTCGAGGCAGGAGGCGAGGTGTCGGGAGATGTTGTCATTGGGCGTGGGGTACGCCAGGGAGATCCTCTGTCGCCTCTCCTCTTCATCCTGGTCGTGGATACAACCTTGGGTAAGCTGCCAGATGAAATAGGGTTTGATCTCACCCTGGGGTGCGAGTAGGTGCATTTGCTTTTGCCGATGATGTGGTCCTACTCGCAGAAACCTAACCCGCGAGGGCTTGCAGATCGCCCTCAACGCCTTTGCTGAGCAGCTAGCCAGGTGTGGGTCAGTCTCCTTGGTCCCGTTGGGCCGCCAACATAAGGTGAAGGTGGTGGATGAGGAGTGTTTTGTCTTAGGACAGACACCCATCCCCGCCCAATCCATGTTGGAGGTCTGGTGGTACCACGGGGTCGACTTCATAGGTGTGGCCACTATAGCCACTATTTAAGCCACAGCAGAAGCTGCGCCTCCTTCGCACGTACTTACTGCCAAAGCTAACCTATGGGTTAGTCTTTGGCAGGCTTACTGCGGGGAGGCTGCTTGAGTTAGATCGTGAAGTTCGCTCTGCAGTGCGCTCTTGGCTAGGCTTTCCATCTTGTGTCCCAAGTGCTTATATCCACGCACTGGTCAAGGCCGGTGGGCTCGGTATTGTCTCTCTTTCTGGCAGCATCTCATCTTTATGCCGTCAGCGCATGCTTGCCCTTAAGGGCTCGAGCTGGGAGGTCACTCGCACTGCTGCTGACCTGGACTTTGTCCGGCAGCAGTTGTTGTGGTACGATCGAGCAACACCAACTGCTCCAAAACCCAGCTCATCTGCTGAGTTCAGTAGATGCTAAAGAACTCCGACTGTGCTCTGAATCCCCCATTTCTACCCAGTGGGTAGAATGGGATTCAGAGGGCATTGGAGCCCGCGACTATCGCCATTTTCACGCCTCCCGGGTGGCTACACTAGCCACCTCGGTGAGGTGTTCGAGGAGTAGTCGCGGGACAGTTGACACCCTTTGCCGTGCCTGTCGGGGTAAAAATGAGAATCTGTATCATGTGGTGTAGCAGTGTCCTTTTACTCACTGTGGCCCCATTTCACGTCACAATGCGGTTGCCAAGCAGATAGCAGGTGCTTTGACATCTAGCGTTTGGGATGTCAAAAGGGAGAGACTATACCACATGCCGAGTAACCGGGGCAAGAAGCCAGATATCGTTGCGATCTAGCCCGATGGGTCTGCCATGATCCTGGATGTCCAGGTTGTCAGTGGCAGCGTGGACATGGAGCAGACCTGGCGGGCAAAGAAAAGTAAATATGATAGAAATGATCTGCGCCAAGCGATATCTGTGCTAAAAGGAGTGGCACCTAATAACATCAAGGTCATTGCCGCGACCGTGTCATGGCGTGGGGTGTGGTGCGGGAAAAGCGCCACGGAGTCACTCGAGTTGGGCATCTCCGCGGGAGTGCTCCGTGGTATCACCACCCGCGTCCTGAGGGGTTCTTACTTGAACTGACGGTCATTTTATAGGGGCACTTCCTTCCATCCCACTCTCCCTTCTCTTCCTTCAGCTTCCTTGATCCCAAGGGCTGGCGTCGGGTAAAGCTGGGCGTCCTCCCCATTTCTTTTTTTATTCATTTTTTATATTTTTTAAACTTTAATGGTGTGCCCCCTCCGCCTTTGAGGGGAGTTTTGTTAAAAAAAAAAAGAGTGAGTGCGCAACTTGAAAGAGTTTGGAAAATATTATGCTATGTTTAATAAGTGGTGGTAATTAGACGGATCCACGGTATTGTTAAAAATGAATCAGATAGGTAGGAAAAGCAAGGCATTAAATTTATATCGATTTTCTTCCTCTGCAAACATATTTCCCTTGGTACCAATGACTTCCAAAAAAAGGCAGGCACAAACAGATTCTGTATCGACCTTAAACGCTCAGATAAGAAACAGATTCTCTGAAATATATTTCCATTACTACGACCAGACAAGGTGCAAAAAAATGATTTTTCCTCAACTTCGATAGGCAGCAACAATAATTGTGGTGCGACCAAGCAACACCAATCCCTACAAAGCTCAGCTTGTGCTCGGAGTTTGCTGCTGTACTGAATCAATTAGTAGATAAAGAACTCCAACAGTGCCTTTAATCTCCTACTTCCTAACCCAGTTCTAGCCGGAGTTGGTGAGTTGCGTCCCGTTCCTTCCTAATGATGGTGGATTTCGGCCCACCGACCCAAAGAAGGTTGGCTGATACGGTCTCCCATAAATTTGGTTTGCGTCAAAATAGTGCCAACGGCAGTCCAAAAATTTGGGCCGTGGCAAAACGTTTGAAAAGTAGAAATGTCAAATACCTAGTAATTGTTTTATTGGTTTGGCAGAAACTTGAAACTCACAAGCTTCACGAACTCAAAGCGACTGATTTTCCCCGTTTGCAGCATCTCCATTTTTTCCTGGATGAAATTTTCCTTGCGCTCTTTCTTTTGTACGTCCTCTTCCCCTCGCTCCTACATTTCACGTATGATTCCGCCATGGTCAAGGAGGGCATCCACGAGGCTGAATATATTTGGATGCGCACTACTGAAATTGCTGTTGAGTTTTCCAAGGAAGCTTTCACAACTATTGGTGGTCCTGTTGGTCGTAGAGGAAAACTGTGCCGAGATGTGAGGTGAAAATAACGACATAATCCGTGAACTTGAGAATTTGTGGATGCTCGGCTGGCAGCACGGACATAACGTCATCAGTAAAACAGTCGAGAACATCGTCAGGTCCCAGAAACGGTAAACCGAAGAAGTTCTTTGAAAAATAAGAACTTCCTGAAAGAAGTTCCTGAAGTGTTTGGATCTGCTTGATATATTTCAGTTAACTTTAGTTAGAAGGGGACGGGCCGCAACTCACCAACTTCGGGGTCACTAGTCTAATCCTGAGAGCAGCAACTCACCTTCATTAGTCGAGCCCAAGGGCCGCATCTCACCATCATTAAAAAAATTGAAGAAACATCATGGCCGCAACCCACCATCGTCCGTTTTAGCAACCAAACCAGGAGAAAACAAATGATAACAAAAATATTACACATTTATTAACAAGTTTTTGTTTATTCTATGCTTGATTTTACGTGATCTTAAATGTTTAACTTGGTAATTAGGTAGATGGAGATATCTGTGAAATGAATTTTTGATGATATAGAATCATTGATCCCATAAGTATCCGCACTCAATCCTGAGTCGCTCTTTATATAAGATTACCTCCAATTTGCACGTGGTATCTGTCCTAATGATTTAATTAATGTAATTATTCAATTCTAACCAATGGCATTATAACTCAATTTCAGAGGCCGCGAGGCAGCTATCTATTAAGCAGAGGAAGTGCGTGTTCAAAGATGAAGTGAAACTGTCAACAGCGAATGAGTACTCCTATACTGCTTGCATGTCCGACTGCCGAATGAAGCTTGCTATGAGAAAATGCTCGTGTATACCCTTCTTCCATCAAGCGCAAGGTTAGATCTGAAGGGTAGTAGTAACAGTAGGGTGTTTGAAAAGATGGGACCCATGGCCAAAACCGTGTACATGAGCGGTCACGTTGTGAACCAGCCCTAGAGGTACGAGCGTTCCTACAAGGTACAGCCCCAGTTGTACGAGCGGTTCTAAAGGTGCAGGGCCAGTGTACGAGCGGTCCCGTTCCTAATGTCATAATCCCATATTTTTAATAATATACTGTGGATACCGTTTTTTCGGAAAAACCTCAAACAAATTAGAAAAAAAATAGTGTTGAATACATTACTAAAAATTGCTAAAAATAAGTTAATCAACGACCTAACTACAACGTTAACAATTTTTACACAAAGTCATGCTGAATATTGTACTGGAATATCAGTAATATGTGCTAAAAAGACCACCAATGCTTAAAAAAAAAAACGCTAATATGAGCTGCATGACTGGAACTAGTAACAGGAACACCTACCCGAAAGCGGATTCTTGGTGGACAGAAAACAAAACACATAGTAACTTTACTAAATTTTAATTCTGACTAGAACTTTGTCACATCTGCAGTTATAGATATAATATTCGTATAAAATCATGTAATATTATTATCATGTATTATGTATTGGAGTAATAAATTATTAGTTCTGAATAGCACTTCGTCACAGATATTATTAAAGTATTATAATAGCTTTCGACAAATTGTTTTATCAAACCACATAGTTGGTGGCTGGTATTCAACTGATGAAATTTGAACAAATTTTGCCAGTGACATCTCAACCCCTCTCATCTCTCACCGCGGGACGGCACGTGAATTTCACTTTAAAAAAACACCGTTTTTCGGACCGCTCATACCATTTAGGCACGGAACCGCTCATACATTTGTCAAAAGAAAAAATCACTTTCGCGGGTATGGGATCGCTCGCGCCGTCAGCCTAAATTAATAATTTACATAGGTACCTTTCGGAGGAGTTCGTCGTCACTAGCAAGGGGGGGGGGGGGGGGGGGGGGGGGGGGGGGGGGACGAGCGCTTTCGATGTAATGACATCATCATCTGGCTGACGGAACAGTACAGTAGTCAGCCTGTCACCTTATATACAGAGGGATCAGTGACGGGGGAAAAGGGAGGGGAAGGAGAAGGCGTTGGAAGTATAAGTAAGCCTGTCTGTTGGTGAGTTATTATCCTAGATTTAACAACCTCTATTTTCCTAACGCCTTACGAAATGCGTGCAAATCTATATATTCATCAATTAAAACAAAACCTTTTTTTAATTGATGATGATGTCTTTTCGTCGAGAGAGCACGCCCCCGGTACTCGACTAGCTTGTGACGGCGGACTCCTCCGAAAGGTACGTAAATGATAAGAGCAAGGTTGCTCTTTATGATACTATAATTATCATAACAATAAAATTATGTATGCAATATAAACATATTTGAATAATTTAGTGTCTAGTTAAAATAAAAGCTTTCTAGTCTAATGTTCGCGACTGTTTGTATGATGCTCATGTTAAGAAATGTAACGAACCAAGAGCGCCCCAGAGGTGCAATAGGGGCGGGCCTAAATCCGCACTCATAGAGAGAGAGGGGTGTGACAGTACCATACGAGATACAACTCGTACTAATAGCATATGTGCTATGTTCGGAGAAGATGATTTTCCAGTTCTCAGATCCTCATCCATCTCCAACCATAGCAATTCAACAACGTGAGAATGAACGCCTGGCGCCGAAGGGACGGACGCGCAGCGCATTCTCTTGGATCTCGCGGGAACTGTTACACTCCCCCCCTTAAAAAACATACCTGATTGAAGAGCAAGTATGTAAACTAGGTGGAATAGTTTACTGGTTGAAAACTGATGCTGATAAAAAGGAGAAATTAAAACAGGATGGATTGTCAATGAATCGTCATATGAAGTATTCATTAGGTACCTAATTAACCCCCAATCAAAGATTGGAACAATCGGGAATAATTTAAATTGCTCAACCAGGAGGCTTACAGTAGGGAGCTGCCCACTTTGGGGACTTACGAAAATGGGAACTATGCCCTGGGGAAATAACTTGCTCAACTTTGGAGACTTACAGTGGAAGGTGCCCACTATGGGGACTTATGAAATAGGGAAAGATGCCGTGGATTTGGGAAAAATGTCCTTGAAAATTAAGTATGTTAAATAGAAATAATATGAGGGGAATAATTGAGAAATGAATAGTCAAGAACCAATGAAAGTATTATGAATCCAAGGGAGTACAATGGGTATTCCTTCTGGAAACCCGGGCCATGTTTCTTCTGAAACATTAACGCCGCAAAAATAGTGGATCGGCTTACTAGGCGTCAGCCGTACATAATCCTAACCACGCTCTGCTACCATGTAACGGACTTAGAGCGCCCAAAAGGTGCAATGGGGGCCTAAATCCGCACTCATAGAGAGAGAGGGGTGTGACAGTACCATAAGAGATACAACTCGTACTAATAGCATATGTGCTATGCTCGGAGAAGATGATTTTCCAGTTCTCGGATCCTCATCCATCGCCAACCATAGCAATTCAACAACGTGAGAATAAACGCCTGGCGCCGAAGCGATGGACGCGCAGCGCATTTTCTTGGATCTCGCGGGAACGGTCACAGAAATGAAAATAAAAGTTACAACTTCATTTCTTCCTTCTTTCTTTTCATTCTTGCGATTCACAAGCTCTTACCATACTGTGCAGCTCATTCTATACGGAATTAAATAGAGTAATTCCCACTTTAAGCGCCACAATACTTCAAAATTATACAGCTAACTTTTTACAACAAGCTTCGCTATAAAATCTTCTAAAAGCCAACCTTGTTAAGGAAGTATTTTAGCTTTTGAAATTTTTGTCGTTTTTTCAATTGTATATCATAAATATGGTTAGAAGATCGTTTAGGTACGTGATCGGGGTCACCACCCCTGAGGTCGTTTCTAATGCCGCCGTGGCCACACATGCGGTATTTGCCGAACAGCGAGCAAACGGTTGACGATTTCCTGTTAGTGTGGCTGGTAGGACAAATAATTGTGAAGCGGCGAGCATCGATCAACCGGGTGCTTGGGAGCGCTCGGTCCGGAGGCGGAGTTTTGGCCACTATAAAGGAGACAAATATTCGCCGAGTCACAAGGATTTGAGCTGGCCACACATTCGGGTGAGTGCTCACCATGGAACAGGGAAGATTTGTTGGTCTAGGCTACAAACCAGATTGAAGAGGGGACTTATCCTGTGACTCACATTCGTGCGCTGACGGGTAGTGTTTGTCATCAGTACTATTGATAGTTCCGATAGTTTTATACACTATCGATAGTACGGCCAATTGAAGTTTCAGTCATGCAGCACGATCATATGAGAAAATTGTAGTAAATTATCAAAAGTAAATAAATCTGTAGTTACTTACTCTAGACACTGCTCTACGTGGTAACGGATGAAAATCTTACGGGAAGAACAAACTCTCTATTATAACTAAAAAACTCAATGAATTTGGAAATAAAACACTTGAAATATTGACACAAAAATAGGTTATATCAACTAATGCGTATTTAAATTAGAACGATAGTACACAAAACATTGTTCTAGAGATCTATTGAAACAACTCCGCAATGATAACTAGACGCACAACCAAACCGTGATAAAACTTGATAAACCCGAGAACTGATAAACTTTAACATTTTTGTTGTGAGTGTTGAATTGTTTTTCTTATTGTTCAGGTGGCTTTCCGTATTGCGATCTGGACGGTCTTCTGTGTTTGGCTGCGTTTGCAGGTAAGTAAGGGATACAAAATTAAGAAAACATTCTGTGTGTACACATGAACTGAGAAAAACATGTAATATTTTGGCAATTTTGTTGAACTATATATTTTCTATATTTTATGTTAGGTGTTTATATATTTTTAAGTGGAGGAAATATGTTTTTCACCAGAGTTGGGAAAAATGTACTTACAAATACAAAGTATACAAACTGTACAAGGTATACGGATAAAATCCTATTGAGTATTCAAGAAGGGCTTACTTCAATCGGGTTTTTTTAAGCCGAAATCTATCGGATTATAAATTTACTGATAAGGGTTTATCGGGTATCCCAATTTTATCGGGTACCTCAATTCTCCAGAGATCATAAATTTTCGAATTTGAGCAAAGAAACCCGATAGAATTCATATCGTTGTAATCTCAAGGAACCACCCCAGAAACGTTTTTCTTCCTTTCGGGTATTTTGATTAAAATTATAAAGGTTAGTAAAATAATAATTAATTTGACGACACCATTTGATAGCTGAGATTCCGAGAAAGATTTTTATTCAAGGGGTGCCTCTTGAAATACGTAGGTACATGGAAACATAAAGACAGTTAAATTTGGTAAATTTTAAAAACTTGCATTTCAAACTTCTATTTTAAACTATAAGTTTCCTGAAAACTTATGTTATGTTATTGGCATCTACCACGTGATTCGCATCTATGATTGTCTTCCATATCACAACATGGTGCACCAAGTAATTGAACTGCTGCAATGTGTGCCGATTGGTTGACGAAAAGTTGTAGCTCTGCGTGATTGGTCGTTCAGAGTTGCCAAGACCATCACCTCCATCCAAAACTATGTGAAAAAAAGTTAAATTTATAAATTCTAGTTGTTAATAGTAATGGTTTTATTGTTGAGTGAAACAAATGTCACGATTGTTTAATATATGTGTAGATGACTTCGTCAAAGGCACTGGTTGCTCGTGTGAGCTGGGATGTGATAACACTGTCTATGAAGTGGAGAAGTTCAATGATGGGTGAGAATCTTAACAATACTTTTCAGCATCTTACTTGTAAATTTCTAACCATAGTGGAAATTTATCATATGGCTTCACAAGGAAACATATATTACATGCTGATTTTTATCATTTCTCAATCCCATGCATTTATTGTTACCACTAGCTGGTTTACCTAGTGTTGCACAGACTAATTACAGGTTCAAACATTTTGGTAAGCTATTTATTTATCACAGGTACATCACAATGTATGTTTCTCATTTCGTTGAGAATGGCGAATAGATCGTGATTTTACTGGATGTACCACTTCCATTACAATCTAATATGAATATGTTACAAGCAAAACTGCCGGATATCCTACCAGATATTCATTTTCCAAGCATTCTTCTTCGCCTATAAATATAGGGCTTGGTTCAGAGAATGTGGATTTTTTTTTTTTTTGAATTTGGGATGATTGTGGAATTATTGCTAGTGCTAGTGGCTCGCTGATCCTTCATCATAAATTTACTGTCATAGCAATCAACGAGACAGAGATCATTGCCTCTGGGCTCCCCTCGGGATTTACGGTGACGTATAACACACCATTTCCTTTAAATCTTGAATTCAGTACCCCTATTTCTGATGATAATACATGTTAAACAACTTTAAAAATATCGAAATTAGGATAATGATAAAGTTAGTAATCGTGAATTCGAACCAGGCCAATGCATTGCGGCCAAGATGCTGAGTTTAACCCTCCCCCTCCTCACCATTCCGCTGATCATCTCTATGGCTTATATTAAAAAATCCAAACGAATACATAGCCTGCAGTTTAGTTTAAAAAAAAATTCTTATAACCACAATAGGCTGAAATATACGGATAGATATAAATTGGAAAATTGGGATGATGATGCTAATCGTCTTCACTTGCATGAAACAAAAAATAATAAACTGGAAAGATGAAATTAAATTCCCATTTTCTGATCCATACAGAAATACTTGTACTATTTAATATTTAATAGAGTAAATATGCCTATTTCTACTACATTGATTAAATTCCTAAAATTACGCGATTCTTTCATGATAGTTGAAAACATTTTTTCCCATTATCATAATTCTTTTCTGTCTGCTCTCGTGGTTGTCCTCTTTTCACATTACTGCTGGAAATTATAATAATTGAATTGATATGATGTTGAAATATATTTGAAATCTTTCAACTCAAACTTTAAACTAGACAACAAACTCTGAACTGATTAGGAGTAGAAATATGTTGAGCTTCTTCGAACATTAGAAGTAAGTAGTTATGCATTCATCACATTTATATCTATCGAGTGATGATAGTGAGCGGACAATACAAAACCTATACGATTTTTGTTATAATGACTTAAACTGGAAACGTGATGTTTTAATTTGTTTGGATTAGACTTTAGAATTCGAATCCCCCTGGAGGTGTCCCCGTGGAGGGGTGGGAAGAGGTAAATTACAGTATTATAGTTGAAATACTTTTTAAACTGAAAAACTAGAAGACGGAATGTGATCGGATTCTTACCGGTACTTTAAATGGGAATAAATTTTCCTTGAAATTACATGAGCGAGAAATGATACTGAATGGGAAGGAGGAGGTGATGATTCAATTTTACATTAGTACATAATATTTCAAAGTCAGATTTCATTATGAGGGTGAAAAATACTATATGGATCTAGAAGCTTTTTTAAGAATTCAAGTGCAAATTATTTCGGTGAGAACAATTTTATTATTGTACACCTCATAGCTTTGACTGTTTGAGTTTTTTCGGAAGCAGGCCAAGAATTTGAGATAATTAATATCATGTGTTTGTAGAAATAACCAGTCATCATGTTGTTCAGTAGGTATATGATAACAGATATGATACTTTAAGCTTCGATTTTTTTTTTTTTTTTTTTTAACGCTGTCCATAAGTGCCTATTACAATGATTTAAAAAATTAAATATGATGTGGTATTGCCATACTAAGAATATATTCCAATAATAAATCAACAATCTAACAAACTCGTTCTTCTTCTACAGGGAACTGCAGAACTACACTCTTGAAATAGGGTTTGTTTCATGGCCCATGATTCGTTACAAGAGAGAAGTTCTTTTTGGTTGGGTGGATTTGCTTGGTAAGACCAATTCAGAAGGTACTAGTAATAATGCTTATGCGCATTAAAATATATATATATATACGAGCCTATCTACATTATATTGTATGCAATACTTTCAAATGATATAATTTGTAAAACACTACTGCAGGAACCCTGCTTCACAAAATAAATTGGTCAAATTCCATGAAAAATAAAAAACAATCACTAAAAATGGCAAGAAAAGGATAAAAATCATTGAATTTATATATTTATTTTTTGCGGAATATTACTCAACCAAAGTTTATCAATGAAGCGCTAGAACATTGAACAATGAATGCTCAAAAATGCACTGCATTTGCAGTGAAAATGTCTTTATTTGTTGTACAAAAGTGCAAGTGTGTGTTGAAAAAATTCGATAAAAACTGCAAAAAAAAAAAAAAAAAAAAAACATGAAAATCAACATTTTTTGTTTGAATAGCAGAATATTAATGTCAACAGGTATTTCGCTATTAAAATTTCTTGTTAACAATTTCATTTCACAAAAAAGTGCTCAATTTTCAGAACAATTCAACGTTTATATAATACAATAGTTAACGAAAATTGGCTGAATTTTCTTTTGTGCAGACTGGAAGTTGTTAGCGAATTTTCGTAGAAAAGAAGCTATTGCAATGGCTCGGAAAATTTTAAAATCAAAAGTTTTGAAAATTTTCTCCATATAAATCCGTTTTGATGCATTCTTAAACGATTCCTAAAGTTTGCGCTTTTTCGTATGCATATATTTGTATCTGCTTGCGCGTTTTCTTTTTGAGAGCCCTTTGTCTAGTTCCCATTCGTTTTTGGACTTGACCAACGAATTCAGATTTTTTTTTTTAAGGGTCACATCAGGTCCATAAGGTTTTTCTTACTGCATCGAATCAAATGCTTTCAAGTCACCATTCCCAAAAAATTCCAAAGACCTACCGAACACCTTGGGAACAGCGCTGGCATTTATCTCTCACCCAGCCACTTCCATTCCTTTACTTGATCCACAGGTATAAGCAAAAATGTTGGTCTCATGTTGGTTGAGCAATCTCATCTCACAACGACAGTATTTAGGAAGATGAGTGGCCTCTTTTCCGCCAGCTGCCATCAAACGTGACTGAGAGGTCTTTCAAGCCTTCATTGTTGTTTATAGTCTCAACAACAGCTTCCTGCATAGACCGTTCGTGCAGAGACTTTTGCAGCTGTGAAACGAAGAACTGCCTTGTAGCCAGAAAATTTAGAGGAAGGAGGAGCTAGATTCATAACAGCACACAAAGTATTTGAAACAAAACCTCCTTTACCAATAAACGTAAATTTATCGCATAGCACTTTCTGTGACCATTATCCTTTTCAAAACTCGCTCTTTTAAGTGGCTGCAAACATTTTGGACTCATCACATTCTTCTCACTCAAATTTATTATTAGCCGCTAAATCGATTCTACTTTGAACAGCAATATCCACTTTCCCATGGCAAGTAGCACATACAACGAACTCCAAGCTACACTTTGTTTGGCTTTATCAATTATATCATAGTTACCTTACTGCGCAAGTTTTCGTATTCCTTCAAGTTTTCCCCAAGTTTCACTTGAGAAGCTGGTGCAGAGCTACTCAAAGGTGCAGAACAAATTGAAGAACCACGGTGGCTTCAAGGAGTCACCACATCTGTAAGAAAAACTCCTGAGCTGGTTGAAAGCTGAGGATCAGATCCCAACTGTAAATGTTGAACCGATCTCTTAGGTTGATTTCTCTTTAGTTGTTTGAGTATTCTAGATCCCCCATAGATTAGAACATTAGAATTTAGTTTAGGAACATTATATCCCCCATAGATCCCGACTTTAAATGTTGAAAGCACCCGCTCTTGGGTTGATTTCCATTTGGTTTTTTGAACATTCTATTAGATCTCCCCATTCTAAAGAGTTTATAACATCCATATTTTTCATCTTCAATAATTTATTCTTATATTGTGAGCCATTGCAAGCCATGCCATCCATTAACAGTTGCGATGAAACGCGTAGAGGTGAAGTTTTCAAAAAAACTGCTCTCCTGAAAAATTGCGTTTTTTTTTTTTTTTCAACATCATTTACTTTTTTCTCGTGAATCGTTCATAGAAGCGACGTGATCCGAATTTTGACTCATGGAGTAACAAAATAGCTTCAAACAAGGCAAACGGTTTCATCCAATCTGACTTAGCTTGGCTGGTAAGAATTTTTGAATGTGGAAATCGGGCTCAAAATGGACTGGGTACTTTTGGAACGCACGTGAAAATGTTATTAATATTAATATAAAAAAACTGACCGACATATTTGAAGATCACAACCAACAGTAAATGTAATAAAAAATTGATTGAACAGCAACCTAGAAAATGGTATATGTAAATCGAAAAATCACCCATCCCGAATGGGAGTTACGGGGAGCTCTTGGCAGATAGGCACGTCCTTACTCATATCTAGAACACTGTAAATCAATAGTTTATTATTCAACATAGTATACTAAATTACGCAGGTTAAAATTACTAAACTTTTTGCGATTTTATATCCTTTCAAGGGTGAGGGGTACGAAGAATAAAGTTTCAATCCATTAAATATATTGCAAAATATTATTTAGAAACAGTTTTTTTTTTTGATACTCACTATTCCATAGTGACTATAGGTGATTCGTTGGTTGAGATTGGGTGGTGATCGTGATTTGATAGTTGCTAACATTAGAAAAAAATTAGTGCGTAAAATTACGAAATAGGACTTTGGCTAGCTGCATGAAAGGAACGATTAAAAAAGTAGTAAAATACTGAAAGTTGTTAAACCTCCGAAACCCTTTTCGCAGTATGCGGTAAATTTTAGTGCATACGACATGATGAATTCTACTGTATCATGCCATTTCGCTAATGGATCTGCTTGCCCAACAGTTAAGATTTGAAGATTGAAAGAAATCCCCTATTCATAATCAAAATACTCAACCTAGTTGAAATACTCAGACCGAAAGTAAATTTTCTTTTACGTATACCTACTTGTAGGGCTTTTAATAACAACACAAAAACGATTTTCCACAGAAGTGATCTGATTTGATATGCTTGGGCTATAATTTTCATAATTTTGTAGAATGTAAAAAAAAAAATGTCAATTTTTTTTTACAGTGTCGTTTGGAGGAATAGCTGGCTTGTTCCTCGGATTCTCCCTTCTTTCAGGCGTAGAAATAATTTATTATTTCACTCTTCGTTCCTTTTGCATGGTCTACCGCAACAAGGATGAGCTGAGGAAGATGAAACACGAGGAAGAGACGCGGCCTCTACCCAAGATAGATCTCGGCTTATCTCCCGATATGGGTTCATCCCGTAGAAGGAAGACACTGGACACGGCAACTCTCGTCAGCAGAATTGTGACGCAAGGTGGGAAAGGCAAGAAACCAGGTGGTGCCCACTACCACAAGCACTACGGAGTTCCTTTTATCAACTGAAAAAGACCTATTATTATTGTCTAATATTGTATGACATACAATATACATAGTTCCTGTATTTGTTTTGTTTATAAAATTAAATATTTGTCTTGGTCACAAATTTTTCACCTCCTCCATATTTTCCCTCTATTGTATGTGATGGAGCTATTGTAATGATCCTATCGATGTTTTAATAAATTCTGTGACATGATGTTTTGGGGCCAACTGAATCGAAGTCTATATTTCAGCTCTCTCTCATATTACTCAATCTAGGTTACCAAGTCAAATTTTATTGCCCATAAATCCAGCAACACATAATAACGAATGTCCGAAATGCTACACTTTTTGCGATACCAGATGTGTTTAAATTTCGGGACTAGTAAGCAAATTTTGATTTTTTGTTGGTACGTAAATTTGCTTCCGGACATATAACTTTCGGGAGATGGGGGAAGATAAAATAAGAAAAAAAGTTTTCACATAGTTTTCTAATATTTGTTACATGTATAGAGTATTGAAATGTTTTTAAAAATCTTAAAACATAAACTATTCAATTCCTGAAAACTTGAAGGAAATCAGATGGAAACTGTTACAAGAATTTGAGGTTCGCGTATTCGTAGCAGCTACTAATATACGATCGTAACGATATTGGGGTAATAACCTCGTCATTTGAGCCTACCCTCTGAATTAGAGCGAGATTGGACGAATAGGCCAATAGAAGAAGAAGAAGAAAATATGTTTATTTGAATTGAATATGATTATACAAATATCTACATGTGAACAAAACATGAAGTACAACAGTGGACATTGCGTCCGTCTGTCGGGTGAGACGATAGACACCTACTAATGCTTCTAGACCATATAGAAATGGGAGATATGGTTCCATGTGAATTTATAATGAATTGATATTTAAACTATTATTATACAGTAAAAAGATTCAACATTGGCCAAGATTGCTCAACGGGATTGTTGCCAGTTAAACTCAGTGATTAATTATTTTCTGCACTAGTAGGCACACGTGTCATACCAAGCGAGCTTCCACCAGTTCCCCAATTGAGCAGACCAATCACATCCGACTCACTCAGCTGTCCTGTACTCAGATGTTTTACTCAAAACTTTGCCAGGAAAGGACAAACTGCCAAAAAATGAAGGTTATCTTCCGGAACACTCAAATTGCACACGGAGCACAGTGAGGTACGGGTATCTCTGGGATCGTATGGCATACAATTCAGAGTTAGTAGAGCACCTCTGAACCTCAGCGCCGTCGAATCACCCATGATGGGTATTTCTCCTTTTCCACCTATAGGTTTGCTGGCGATACGGATGTTGAGACTCCTGTAGATGCGACTTGTAGACTGGCATACTTTTGCCATCATGTCCTCACGCCATGTGATCTCGATGCCCTCCAGTATTTGGTCAATTTCCTGTCCAACCACTGCCCAGGTCACCCTCAAAGGAACGGCCACTTTGCAAAGCAATTTGTCGCAGGGCTATACTAGAAAATTTGCTATCGTGCCACGTCTTTAGCTACCAGATTAGGATAGCGATACTCCGGCATATTTATGGCTTTAAGTATTTGTTATATGAATCTATAGATTATTAAAATGTTATAAAAATCTTAAAACAAACCATTCAATCCATGAAAACTTGAAATAAATCAGATTTGGAATCTGCGGAAAAATTTACATAAGTCAGACACGTTTGGAAGGCATTTAATCTAGAAGTGTGTTCAATGAAAAATCCTGTAAAGATTCTACACAAAAAAAGTAAAAACAAGCTATATCATGGAAAAACGAGAGAAAAAGACGGAAGTCGGATTCAGATTTGACACATCAAAAATAATGTAATAAACCGACTGGCTCCAACCGGATGCAAGACCACCCCAAATTTTGTGAAGTAGTGAATTGAAGCTTGAGTACGTTTCCCACTTGAATGTATATAAATATGAATAAATGAATATAGGTATATATATATATAGATATATGAAAAATATTGGTAAGTCATACATGCATTACAGGGACGACCCTACGAATGGATTGTATTTAATTTTGGTGATAATTCAAATACGAGAAAAAAACAAAAATATCGTGATTTATCGTGAAATATCCCCCTCCCATTTAACCCCTCCACTGACAGTAAATTTGAAACTTCCAACGTTGCATAACTGCACTAAAATCGGGATCGAACAAAAAATGAAACTGTCACGGAAATAAGATCAATATAGTAAAAATATCACGGTTTATCGCTTCTACCCCTTCCATTCACCCCATCTATAATGGAATTTGAAACTCTTGAAAAATTTTCAAAATTAGACCAAATTCATAGTTCAAATAACAACGAACGGGAATAGTTAAAGCATCATGATTTATCAATATACCCCCTCCATTGACCCCGTATCTTGATGAAATTTGAAAATCCTGACATAATTCCTAAACCTATATCGAATTCATAATGAAACAAAATTAGAATCGCTTAGTTACTTTCGTGGAAGTTTTACGTATAAGTGAAGCTCACGATCGAGTTATTGCTGTCAGAAGGGTTGAAGGTGAAATAACCTGCGGAGTTGTCCTGGACAACAGTTGCATGGTGATAGGTAAACATCCACCTCCATTGACTGCGCTCCAGGCTTAAGAGGTTCTTTGACAGATTCTGTTTTAATTGATTAGTGAACAACTTAATTTAAATGTAACAATAATTCTGTGCATGATATTAATACGAATTTTCATACAATTATTATTCCAAACAAGAAATATTGCGAAAAAAGAGCATGAGTCTGGAAGTCTCAGAAGAAAACTTTTACGACCACTTAACACTTGGATTGGCCAGGACATTGTGTAAGTACGAAACACTTGAGAATATTGGTGTTCTCTGAACATCGTTTAATTTAATTTAGGCATAAGCGGCTTTGAAAAACCATTTCTTATCGTATCCTTATTGAAGACTTTCTGTTGCAACGAAGTTTGTTTCACGAGTAATGCTTCAGGGGCTTATCTCTGTCAATATACCATTAATAATACCAAAAAAATTGTGTTCCCCATAATTTTTTTTGCAAAGAATTCTACCATGACATTTTTGTGCACCGCGGAATTGCGCAATCACGTGCCAATAACACCCATTTTTTTTTTTTTTTTTTTTTTTCGAATATGTAACCCGACTTTGTATGGCGGATTTGGATTCTACACGGAATTTTATTTAAAAAATGATCCTTCACTTGAGTCTGCAAAAACAAGCACAATCACTGGCAAATAGAGCACATTTTATAGGCAGTGAAATATTTGATGTTATAAATTGTATGATAACAAGTGATAAATGATTATGGGGTATTTTTTCACGCTGAATAATGTAGTGATCATATTTATTGATATTCGTAACACCAACTTGGAGAAACACCGAAAAACGCTGCAAATTATTACACAATGGTTTATTATTTCTGTGTTAGATAGCTTTTCTATGCAGATCATTAGTCTACAATCATTGTCGTACTATTTATGTTAAGTTGTTTCAAAAATGTAGGGATTTAGGTAAAAAAGAATTGTTAACTACCAATTTATTGCCAAAAAAACTCGTTTTAAATAATATTTGACGATTGAAAAAAGACTTTGGATTTTTTTTTTTTTTTTTTTCAAAATTTCTTTATTAGAAACATAACATAACAACTGAGCTTGGCCCATCAAGTTAATTTACTTTAATACAATATTCGACATTGTGTAGAGTTCATAGCCCAATGGCAACTACTCTATAGGATCACTTTCTCACAAGTCTTGTCACATCACGTTACAAGGTCGAGAGGTTTCGTTCTGTCGAGACGCCGGATGACGTTACTGTTGTCTAATAGACGAAGAACTTCTGGGTTCATGTGTTCATGAAGCCGCTGTTCGTGTTTAATAGCAAAGTCCTTAACCACTTCGCTAACTGTTTCCATCTTGAGATCCCGGTGGAGGTCATCATTTCGTATGTACCAGGGAGCGTTAACAATACTCCTTAGTACCTTGTTCTGAAAAGTTTGTATGATCTTTATGTTTGACTTTTTCGTGCAGCCCCAGAGCTGGATGCCATACGTCCAGGCTGGCCTTAGAATTTGCTTGTATATAAGCAATTTGTTGTGAAGGGATAGATCGGAGTACCTGCCGAGCAGCCAGTACATTTTTTTGAACTTGATATTTAATTGATCTCTTTTTTTAATGACATGCTCCTTCCATCTTAGTTTTGCATCAAGAGTCATTCCTAAATACTTTGCTGTATTGGCGTAAGGGATCTCACGCCCATTCAGCATGACTGGTATTTTTGTTACGTTTTTGTTTGTAAAGTTAATATGTGTAGATTTCTGTTCATTGAGTTTGAGCCGCCATTTTTTTGTCCATGTACTGACATTGTTAACAATAACTTGTAATTTCCTAGTTGCTTCCTCTACCGTATCACCAACCGCTAACAGGGCAGTATCATCAGCAAAAGTTGCAATTGTTGTGTCGTCATCGCTGGGTACATCACGTGTAAACAGAAGATAGAGCAAGGGCCCGAGCACGCTACCTTGCGGAACGCCTGCCTTTATTTTCTTGAGACTGGAATACTCTCCTTCGTGTTTTACTCTAAAGTGTCTCTCAGAGAGATAAGATTTCAGAATTAAGCAGAATTGCTTTGGTAGATCTCTCTCAAGTTTGTATTCAAGGCCTTGGTGCCAGACTTTATCAAAAGCTTGGGAAACATCCAGGAAGGTGCCTACGCAAACTTTTTTCCTTTCTAAGCAATTTTCAATTATATCAGTGATACGATGCACTTGATCTATGGTAGAGTGTTTTTCCCTGAAACCAAACTGGTGATCGGGGATTAGTTCTCTCTCTTCGACAGTAGCTTTCAGTCTTCGTATAAGTAATCTCTCAAACAGTTTCGAGATTACTGGTAGCAGAGATATCGGTCTATAAGAAGTTTTGTCCTTAGGGTCTTTCCCCGGTTTCAGAATCATGATAACTTCCGCCACTTTCCAGCAACGTGGTACATATTTCAGCCTCAGTGCTGCGTTGATAAGATACAGAAGCATTCGTATGCCTTCCTCTGGAAGTTTTTTAATTACATTACCAGTAATGAGATCATACCCAGGTGCTTTGTTCGTTTTAAGGACACGAATCCCATCTTTAAGTTCACTTATTGTAACTGGTTGTATATCTTCTAAATCCGTAGAGGGGGTGATAGTCGGTAGTTCTCCATCATTCACATGGCTAGAGTTCAGGACAAATGTTTTTTCAAGGTGATCAGCAAAGACTTCTGCCTTTTCAATTGGGCTCTTTGCCCATTCCCCGTCTTCCTTTTTAATGGGAGGTACGTATTCCTTCGTCTGCTTGAGTGACTTGGTAACCTTCCAGAGTGAATAATCCGTATCTTTTTCAGGGTTTAGACTATGTATTAGCCTAAGGTGGGTTTCTTGCTTCATTTCTGAGCATAGATTATCCAATTGATTCTTCAGCCTATTTAATTTAGTTTTATCACTTGGGGCTCTAGTAAGATGCCACGTTCTTCTAGCTTTCCTTTTTTCCCTGATCAGGTCCCTAACTTCACGAGGGTATGATACATTAGCATCAGAATGCTCAGTCCCTTGTGGGGTACTAGCCCAAGCTGCTCGCTGGATACATTTCATGAAATTTTCCGCTTCATCTTCAAGCTGTTCTGTATATTTAAGGGGAACAGATAGATCAATATTAACAGCTATGTATTCCCTAAAAACATCCCAATCAGTATAACGAGTAACTAATCGTGGAGGTTTATCTTTAATTATTATTGTGTCGCTAATTGTGAGGACTATTGCGGAATGATCAGACATGAGGCTTCCGCTGTCTTCGACGTAGATAAAATTACTCGATATTCCTTTGATCACGAAAAAGTCAATAAGGTCTGGAGCTTTTGTTCTATCCGTGGGCCAGTACGTCGGTTTACCAGAAGAATAGAAATCACTGTGCACTTTTTTACCAGCAGAGAATAGCTCTCGGCCTTTCGTTGTGGTTAGGCGTGAGCCCCAGTAAGTATTTTTTGCATTGAAGTCACCCCCAATGACAAAATTGGGTCCCAAGCTTTTGAGTAAGGACAAGTAGTCTACTTCTTTGAGATTATATCGTGGTGGGCAGTAGATCGCTGCTATGTTGCATTTTTTGCTATTTACCTGTACAGTTATTGAGGAGACTTGCATAAATTCTTCTTGAATTTTATGGTGTACGTAGTGCTTAATAGCACTCCTGATAAGGACAGCTGAACCCCCTCGAGGTCTTCCTGCTGGATGGTCCGCTCGGTAGCATTTATAACCATTGATTCCAATGTAGGATGACTGAACAAAATGAGTTTCAGAAACCAGGCATATATCTATTTTTTCTTGGCTCAGGAACAACTCCAGTTCTGAGGCATATTTTGCTAGTCCATTCGCATTCCAGGCAGCTATTCTAAATGTGTTTTGAATTTTCATGATTTCAACAACAATTTGGGTTTAATACTCCTTTCTAGCGTGGAAACTCTTTCAATCAACAGTCTGTTGGTGTGCTTTTGTTCATTTAACATTTCGAACATCAGAGTGAGCATTTTGTCAACAGAGGAGTTCGGAGTATTGCTGCGCACAACACTAGCGTACGACAACATACGAGTATTTTTATTATTTGCACAGGCAGAACTGACTTGACTTTGAGGCTTCAATGCAGTTTTCGAAGTAGTTTTTTCGGCAGATTTCCCAGAATGGAGTTTTTTTGTTTGGTCTTTGATTTTTTGTAACTCCCTAGCTACTTCGCACCCCCGATAGTTTGCTGGGTGGGCATCTCCACAATTAACGCACCGAGGGTTCTCTTTTAGAGGGCAAGTGGTGGTATCGTGCTTACCAGAACACTTGACACATCTAGTTTCACGCATACAATAGCTTTTTGTGTGATTAAAGCCTTGACAATTTTTACATTGGGGAATGAGATTCGTCGTTTTCCGTAGAGGTTCAATTTTGACCCTAATGTTCATAATCTCTTTAATGTCATAGATTCGTTCTATAACCTCTGTGTTCTCGAAATTTAGAATGAAAAGAGGAAGGCCTCTCTTCACCAGCACCGATTCCCCCTTATCATTAATTTCTCTGGTTTTTTTTAGAAGATTCACTGCTTCAGTTATTTTGTAGTTTTTCCTCTTAAGGTCACTAACTATCTCAGCAGCATCACACGTATGGTGCAATCCTCTTGCAACCACTCTGATGGGTCGCGTGTTTTTATCCTGATACGTATACCACTGGAAATCCTTCTCTTTAAGTCCAGAAGTTAAGGATCGGTACGTATCACTATCTGGTGCAAAAATTTTCCAAACGTTGTTGGATAAGGCCTTGACAGTACATCGTTGTGAGGCCACTGTTTTGACGAGATTATGGATCGTGCCATACTCTGCTACACCAGTGACTGTGATCGGAGGCGGGGGCTGAACAGTTTTACTTTTAATTCCATCATGCAGCACAGTCTTGGTGTTGTCCACCTTCTTGCCAGATTTAGTTGTCTGCGGCACGTCTACCTCAGGGGAGGAACCAGCCTTACGTTTTTTAGTGGATTTCCTATTTTTTTTGAGAATCCAATTCGTTTCTCTTTCTAACTCCTCCTCGTCGGTTTCAAACTCTGTATTAGCTAAACTAGTTTTTGATTTTGATTGAATTGCTTCCCTCAGTGCAGAGTTCTCCAATTCAAGTTTAGTGACATTGGTCTTGGACTCACAAATGGATGTCTCAATGTCGGCCAAGTAGCCACATAATATTTCAATAATTGAATACAGCTCACCTATGGACGTCTTGATAGTCGGGTCAAGAATTCGGGCTGAGAATTCCTGGTGTTGCGAAATCTGAGCCTTTGTTTTGGAAATAATGTCGCCGACCGTTAAACAACCGCCACTGTCCGAGTTCATCGCGCCGACGAGTACAAACCTCGCGGCACGGGAATGTTTACAAATCACTGAGCTCGTTCGATGTTTTCGCCTTGAACGTTCGCGAGAGACTGGATTTTGGATTTTTAGGTTTTTTATGCAGTTTTCATTGATTTTTCAGAAAATATTATTGACATTTAAAGACATTTTTCAGCACACTTTTGTGCAAACATTTTTTAATGTCCTAGTTAATAGTTGGTAATTTTGTTTAGACAGGAAATATGCTGAACATTATAAATTTTACGATTATTGGCAGTTTTGGCCATTTTTAGTGATTTTTTTAGTACATTTTTTGAAATTTGACGTTTGATATATATATATATATATATATATATATATATATATATATATATATATATATATATATATATATATATATATATATATATATATATATATATATATATATATATATATATATGAAAAAGGCGCGAACTTCTGTCTGGAATCGTTTCAAATCGGATTTTAATGAAGTACCTAATTTTTCAAATATTTTGATTTTAACATTTTCCGAGCCATTGCAATAGCTTCATTTTTTACAAAAATTCGCTAAAAACGAAAGATCCAAAAGCTCGTTTTTAATTGCAGATTACTATTTAGAATACTTTTATTGCCATACAAATAATGGTTAATAATTTCTTTGCACTCAAAAAGCTCAAATTTCAAAACAGTTTATCATAATATATTACGACAATTTAAGAAAATTTGCTCATACGATCATGCTGCATTACTGGAACAATTTTAATTTAACTTTAACTTCCTACTTCTTCGGA
This sequence comes from Adelphocoris suturalis, assembly GCA_030762985.1. Taxonomy (NCBI): domain Eukaryota; kingdom Metazoa; phylum Arthropoda; class Insecta; order Hemiptera; family Miridae; genus Adelphocoris; species Adelphocoris suturalis. Next base: position 52,100,462 of record CM061045.1, on the reverse strand, counting down.
AATTTTCGCGAACATAATCTTTGAAAGTGTGGATCTAAAGGGGGCTTTCCAATAAGGTCTGGTATCATGAACATTTTAAAAAATGTTCCTGTCATGTAGCATAATCGTATAAGCGATTTTTTGTAATTTTAGCAAAATTTCATTAAAAAATCACAATGGCTCCAAAAAATTTTAAAATAAAACATTTCCAAATTTTCTAAGTAGAAATCCATTTTGAAACAATTTCTAGATTTAACCGCTCATATATATATGTGTGTGTGTGTGCGTGTGTGCGTGTGCGTGTGCGTGTGTGTGTGTGTGTGTGTGTGTGTGTGTGTGTGTGTGTGTGTGTGTGTGTGTGTGTGTGTGTGTGTGTGTGTGTGTGTGTGTGTGTGTGTGTATAGAAAAGCGTTCAACTCTAGGATTCGAATCAGAATAGGTTCCGGAAATGTTCATTTTAAAACTTTCGGACCCATTGCAAAAACTTCATTTCCCACAGAAATTTGCTAAAAAGAGCATTGAAATCCTAATAATGTTGGAATCACTTTTTTTTCCAGAGATATTCAAGGAATTTATAAACGGAAAATCAAAAAGCCCTCAGCGTCGACTTCCCGCTCTCACTCTTATTTTAATTTTATTTTTTTCATTTGGATCCATTTTGTTGACCATTGAAGTCGAATGAACGACTGAACCAAATATACAAAACATTTTTTTCTCTTCCTCAGATGAGATGCCTGGCGTTCAGAATGTAGTTTTGGAGAAGAGAGAGCCCTGCGAAAAATCTCTTCTCAACAGTTGGGAGCAGCGACATTCGTGCATCCTGCCGTACGATCTCAAAAACTTCTATCTATCCACTGACGGTTTTCTGCTGACCTGGTGTTTCTGTAATGGAGGTGAGTCAATATTATCAAGTTCATTTTCTGATACTCAGACTCAATCACACACTTGAAGGCTGTGGAGGTTGAAGAGGGTATAAGAAAGTGAAGTCATGTTTATTTCACTGGGGTCATGGAGTCATGTTTATTTACCATACATGGTGTTTATTACCCACTTTGAGGATAAATAAGTGATTTAGATTATAGTAGAGTGATAAGAATGTATTAATGTGAATATTCTATATTGATGTAAATAGTAGTGTATACTCAGAGAGCACAAAATGAGTGTAGTTGAATGAAAAGCGCGTATTGTCCACACGTGTTACCGTGCGGTGCATCTGAATAACGAAACGTTGTATTATGGCAAATTAAAGTCAAACCATCCTATAAAATAGATTCCATTGAATGACGTAATGAAATTATCGAAAAATGTGTTCATCTTTCACCTTTTTCAACATTAATGTAGGTATATTTGGACATTTCAAAATTAATTTCTTAGTTTCCACATGAAGGTATTTCTACCTAATCGGTAGGTTCCTCTGCACTTTCGGACAATGTCAAAACTTTACTAAAAACTTCCAGTTATGCAGCATGATCGTATGAGCAAATTTTCGTAGATTATCGTATTATATTATGTTACTTTGTTTTGAAATTTGAGCACTTGAATGCAAAGTATTTGTTATGCCAATTTAGACCAATTTAATGTGCTCAAAAAGTGTTGGGCAACAAACTCATGCTTTCGTTTGTAATGGTTGATTTTTTGGCACAAGAATAGAATTTTTATCTCAATCCTAAGAAGAGTTATCGTCTGGAATGGCACACACACACACACACACACACACACACACACACACACACACACACACACACACACACACACACACACACACACACACACACACACACACACACACACACACACACACACACACACACACACATACATATATATATATATATATATATATATATATATATATATATATATATATATATATATATATGAAAATGCGTTGAGCTCTAAGATTCGTTTCAGAATGTCTCAAAACGGATTTCAATGAAGAAATTTTTCGAAATAAAAACCACATTATCAACCCTGTAGCCACATAACACAAAAGAAAAAAAACTGCAAATACCTAGGTCTTGTATGGAAAAGAAGGAATTTTAAAGACATACCAGCCGAGATGCCTGCCCACCTAAAAAGTCCGGACCCAGCCCACCATGGCGGCCTTCCGAGGGTGCCCACCCATTTCTGGATGAGCACCCCTATGGAAGCGATTAAATCGATCGCTCTAGAAGCAACATCAGGCAAGTCCGCCCCTGGGCCGACCGAGACCCCCCAAGCCGAAACCCAAAGAGCAAACAAACACACGGCCAAACACTCAATAAATTACATGCATACTAAATAATCATTCATACAGTTAAAAATAGATAATCATTCATTGTCAACAAACAATAAGTAATAACCAAAAAACAATCGCGTATAAAAAAAAATCTAAGTATCTAAGAGTTGACAATAATGCTTTAAATTAAATCGCAGTTTATCTACAATGCTAACACGATTATTTTTATAAATATCCTCAGCTGCTGACACACGCATTATATATGGCTACAGGTACATTTAAACTTAATTTAACAATCACACATAAGGAGCATATTCGATGTCTCATCGTCAAACTTGATAGCTGTCAAATCGTAAACTGACAATTTACAATTGACAATAGAGAACAGCCGAAAAAAGGAATTAGCCGAGATTTCAGCTTGCAGTTGTGACCCCGTTCCCAGACTGAATGCAGACACGTGCAAAAGCGCTGTCAGTAAACTACAAGAAATGGCGTGATGTCAAAATGAGGTTAAATTCCCCCCCATTGTATTTCGCAACCAGTGAGGAGTGAAGGAGAAAAGTTGAGCCCTTGATGCACACGTCACAACTCGTAGCCAATGAACAATCGAAGCGATTCACAAAAGACGAACTGGAGGGAGGTTCGCGTACATCGATTGGATTTACGAAAAATGGAGGAATTTAGGGGATTCGTCCACGCCCACAAGAAGAATACAAAAACTGTACACAAGGCCTAAGTGAGGAGCAGTCTGGAAAGCCGATCAACTGCAGCCCGTTGATCTTCGACGCTTGCAGTTTACCATCCCCCGAGGAAGGGAGATCGAAGACCAGCCCAAACCAATTAGCCCTGGACCACGCCGCCGGAGGGAAATTCCTGGATCAGAATGAAAAGCCGATTTCCTGGCCAACACGGTAAGCCCTTCAACCTCTAAACACTCATAAAACTGACTCCCATTCGAGCCTACCTGACACTCCAGGAGAACGTTCCGCAACTTTCCTCGGTCGCGTCGCGTCCGGGTGAAATCACCCGCGAAGCGTTAGGGTAACTTTGGAGGCACTAGGTAGGAAACTAGACTGTAGGGGTTAGAGTGTAAAGAACTATCGTAGTGTTAAGCGCAAATTGAACAGTTTTTAAAAGTTAAGCTTATAAGTGTGTGCGAATTATTGACGAAATGACTGAGTGCTTATAATAATAAATATTGATTGAATTTTTCCCGAAATTGCCACATGCTCTAACAATCATTTCACCACCTTTGTCGTTCCTCCATTCAAGGCAGCGCAGGAACAGGAGAAATAGAGGGACTGATATTTTCTGAATCGATCAAGCGTCCGGAGGCTGACAATCCCACGTGATGATAGTAGGTTTTTAAACAGAACGGGAAAGGGCTCAAGCTCATCCCCCCCTAAAAATAACCCTTACAATAACAAAACTAATTCATTAGGAAAAGTTATTTTAAATCGAGAATCGTTATGAGGAAAAAGTCCTCAATGTCGTAAAGTTCAGCACTTATGAGCGTCGACTTCAGGATCTTCTTAAAGGGTTCTAAAGGAAGTTCTTGCAATTTTCTCTGCAGCTTGAAAAAACTCACACCGACCTGAAGGGGATTAGATTGCATCGAAGCTTCCAGTCTTACTTGGTGTAGGCGCAACTTCTATGTGTTTCTCGTCGAATAACCACGGGAATCTGAACTTTGGGCAACAGAGTCCAAGTTTTGGCGCAGATACACGAGAATACGTAAAGGCTTGGCAGAGTCATGATTCCCAATCTTTTGAAGTTGCCTCGACAACTCTCATGCCAGTCAATTCGATTTAGGATCCTAATAGCTTTCTTTTGGGGTCTTTACCTGTCCTTAAAGAGGACAGGACTCTGCGCCTACCACTTAACCCCACCCGGTCCTGCATGATTGCAGCACAAGCAGGGAGGCCAAGGTTGCCCCTGGGCCTGGGTCCGCACGCATGCCACACATGTAGTGTCCAGAGACACCCCCAGTACAGAACTCAGAAAACAGTTACAGAAACCTCTAAATATGGGCAATGAGTTTGATAAATTTCCCCACACAGTAAAACAATATGATAAGCGAATATGGAAGCACGGATGGTACAATAATTTTAGCACGTCGCTGGACACCACATTTGCCATTCTCCTAAGCATGAAAATGGAAGATGACAATTTCCTGGACAGCGAGTCCACATGGCTGACCCAGAACAGGGAGTTGTCAATTAACACGCCCAGAAGACCCACAGAGCAAGTCAGACGTTCGTTCAGATGAAATTCAAGATTTTGTATAATTTTCTTCCTTCGACGATAAGGCATCATGGGTGCACCAGTCCTTGATAGCCATGAAGGTCTTAGTCGAATTGGGCCGCCAGCTTTCTTCCGATTTTCTATGGATCACAGCTGTGATATCATCAGCAAACAAAGTTATTTGGCAACTATCCTTATTGAAGTATAACAAATCATTGATGTAAATGATAAATAAACATGGCCCGAGCCCAGAACCTTGTATGATTCCACACGGGATCAGTTGCTCCTCCGAATGCTTACCATTATAAAAAACCATTTGGCTCTGAAGAACCATCAACAGAACTTCATTCGTTAATTATTATAATCCGACCTCAAAATTCAACATGTGTTTGGCAATGTTTACTATTCAAAAATTACGTTTCGAATGAGTAACAACTTTTTATTGCGGTGTTGAGTTTAATAAACCTTGTTAATAGTTTTGTTACCTACTGCGAACTCGGTATAACATTAAGTGGTTATCGGGCCCAGAACACGCAAACAGAGGAATAAGACACCGCGAGTCTCAAAGAGGAAGTAATCAGAAATGGAAGCGGAAGTAAGCAAGATTGACCGTCTTGAAGGAACAGGTGACTGGCCATGCTGGAAGTTCCAGATGCAGATAATCCTGGATGCACACGAATACGCTGATATCATTTCTGGTGAGTGTCCTAAACCTCGAAGAACTCCACGTGCTGGCGAAACGGAAGCTGAAACTGAAGCGAGGTTCAAAACTGAATCAAAAATTTGGAAGATAAAAGATGCCAAGTGCAAAAAGGCCCTTATATCAACTGTCGGTAAGGCACCATTGCTACATCTCATGAGCTGTGAAAGCGCTAAATATATGTGGTATAAACTGCACACTGTGTATGAACAAAAAGGAGTGACAAGTTTACATATTGTTCAAAAGAAATTTTTCGAATACAAAATGGATCCCTCAGACGATATTTGTACTCATGTAAGTAAACTTGAACAACTCGGACAGCAGCTGAAACTTTTAGGAGCTCCAGTAGATGAGTCGTTTATGATGACAAAAGTCCTCATGACGCTGCCCCCAACATACAGTCATTTTCACAGTGCCTGGGATTCAGAACAGAATCAAACCATGGAGAAGCTTGTAGCAAGATTGCTAACAGAAGAAACACGGTTATCAGAGAAAAACGAAACCGGTGAGAGAGTAGCCTTGCTGAAAAAGAAAGAAAATTTAAATCATCAGAGGAAAAATGGAAAGCCAGGGATGAGTCAAACTGGAAGATCACCTTCAAAAGGAACATATGAAGAAGGAAGAACATCATCGAAAGGACCATGTTTTTTTTGCAATAAGCCCGGACATTGGAAGAAGGATTGTATCCACTGGAAAAAGAAACAGGAAAAGGAAAACCGGAGGAGCCATGCGAACGTTGCCTGCTATAGTGAAATTATTCTTGCTGCTGATGGAACGGTAGACGAAAACTGGTACATCGACTCTGGTGCCAGTGACCATATGTCAGGTATGAAAAATTGGTTTACAAATTTCAGATCCTTGCCAGAACAGATTCCTGTGAAGATGGGAAACAGAGACTGCATGTATGCTACTAAAAGAGGGGACATTAAAATCCTAGCATACGTAGATCATGGATGGCACGACAGATATTTTGAGAACGTCCTTTACATACCAGACCTAAAAATGAATCTGTACTCTACTGGATGTGCTATGGACAAAGGTTTCAAAATGGTAAGCAATGAGAGAAAGTGCGTTTTTACTAAAAATAATCAAACAATTCTAGAAGGCACTCGATACCAGAGGTTGTATAGGTTGAATGTAAAAGTTATTACTACAAATGATTGCAAGCCTATAAGTTTAGTAAATAACAAAGCTGAGACGTTCAAGATTTGGCACGAGCGGTTATGTCACCAAAATGAAAGAAGAGTCAGAAAGTATCTAAGTACTAATGAAATAAATTTTACAGGTGAAGACAATTTCTTCTGTGACGCATGTGTTGTAGGAAAACAACATAGATTACCATTTCCAGAAAGTAAATCCTCTACCACAAAACCTGGAGAACTTATTCACAGTGACTTGTGCGGACCATTCCAGGTAGATTCTGTTGGAAAGTCGAGGTATTTTCTCATGTTGAAGGATGATTTCTCACACTATCGGCAAGTATATTTTCTTAAACATAAGAACCAAGTAAGAGAAAAGCTGGATTTATTTCTCAGAAAATTCAAAAATCAAAGGGGTTATCAGATTAAAACATTTAGATCGGATAATGGACTAGAATTTTGCAATGATGAAGTGCAAACACTTCTGGACAAGGAAGGAATTAGTCATCAACGAACTGTAGTGTACACACCTCAACAAAATGGGTCTGCTGAACGAGAAATTAGGACTTTGGTTGAAGCAGCAAGAACAATGCTGCACAGTGAATCTTTGAATTTGAGATTATGGGCTGAAGCAGTGAATACTGCAGCATTTATCCTAAATCAAACTTATCTCTTGAAGGGAAAATCGTCTTTTGAACTGTGGACAAACCAGAAACCCAAATTCAAAGATTTTAGGGTGTTTGGGTCACAAGTTTTTGTTCATGTGCCTAAAGAGAAAAGGCGGAAACTAGACGCAAAAAGTAAAGAAGGCGTTTTTGTTGGCTATGATGATTTTGTAAAAGGATATAAAGTGTATTTTCCTGATATGGATAGAGTTGAGATAAGTAGAGATGTTATATTTAGGGAAAGTATATCATGTTCTAAAATTAGAGAAAAATATGAAAACAAGGAATGCATAGTGGTTTTAGATTTCCCAAAGGTAGAAAAACAAGATTTAGGTGGTGAAATTAATCCAGTAAATTCAAAAAGTAACCATAAGACAACAAATGATGTCTTAGATGAAAGGAATCCTCAAGAAGTAGACTTAGGAGTTATGACTGAAACAAGTTCTCAGATTGTTGAGGAAGTTTCAGATCAACAGGTTTTCTCTATAGAACCTGAACTGGAAGATCTACCTACGACTGCATCACAAGAACCGAGGTATAACCTTCGAGACAGATCACAGTTGAAACCTCCTAGTTTTGATTGTTGTTCTGCTACAGTCAACGTATATCCACCAGAACCAACTACCTATAAAGAGGCTATAGAAAGCGAAGATTCTGAAAAATGGCTTGAAGCAATGAAGAGCGAAATGGAATCATTGAATGAGAATAAAACCTGGAAATTAGTTGAGCCAATACCAGGGAGAAAACTAGTGGACTGTAGATGGGTTTTCAGGGTGAAACGCAAAAAGGATGGTGAAATAGAGAGGTGGAAAGCCCGGTTAGTAGCCAGGGGTTTTAGTCAAGAACACGGACTGGATTACAATGAGACCTTTAGTCCTGTGGTTCGCTTTGATTCTATCAGAACAATTTTATTGATAGCTGCTGTTGAAAATTTGATACTGAAACAGTTTGACGTGAAAACGGCATTCTTGTATGGAGACTTAAAAGAGGACATTTTTATGAAACAGCCTGAAGGCTTCGATAATGGTTCTGGTAAAGTTTGTAAATTGATGAAAAGCTTGTATGGGTTAAAACAAGCTCCTCGGTGCTGGAGTGAAAAATTAGTGTCACGTCTGAAAATTATGGAATTTATAGAAAATGAAGGCGACCCTTGTGTATTTACGAGAAAGACGAATGAAGGGAAGATTATATTGGCCATCTATGTAGACGATGGACTTCTAGCAGCAACAAATATCAAACTCATAGATTCTTTTCTTGAAAACCTAAAAATGGAATTCGAAATAACGGTCATGGAAGCTGATTATTACCTTGGACTTGAAATTTTAAAAAAAGAAGATGGCTCAATTTTTATATCCCAAGAAACATATGCAAAAAGATTATTAACAAAGTTCAATATGGAACAGGCTGTTCCAGTGGCAAGTCCTATTGAAAAGAATGAAGACTCAACTTGGAATAGTTTGAAATTGGTAAAGGCTCCTTTTAGAGAGGCAATAGGCAGTTTAATGTACTTAGCAATTGGCAGTAGGCCGGATATCTGTTTTGCTATCAATACGTTGAGCCAGCATTGCCAAAACCCCAACCAGTCACACTGGAACGCAGTCAAACGCATACTTCGATATGTGAAAGGAACCTTGAGCTATGGTATCTGGTACAAAAACCAACTACAAGGAGAACTGGTAGGATACAGTGATGCTGACTATGCAGGATGTAAGGAAACTAGAAAATCCACTACTGGCTATGTTTTCTTACTCGGAACAGGAGCTATTTCTTGGTGTTCCAGGAAGCAGAGATCTGTTAGCATGTCAACGACAGAATCTGAGTATGTGGCATCTTCGGAGGCTGTTAAGGAACTTGTATGGTTAAAGAGGCTTCTGAATGGCTTAGGATATGCATGTTCGTTGAAAATTTCAGTCCGAACCGATAACCCCTTGTGGTCTCCTAAACCCGTTTTTTTTGATAATTTAATTATCGATTTTAGAACACTAGATTCTTAGGACAAAAAGACGGTTAGGACATGAAAGATCCAAGCGTCTGGACCCTTTTTTATACTCTATTCATATGTTTTCGGTGTTGCGGAACACGATGCCGCCATTATTGCAAGCGCAGAAGCTGTATTTCTTTTGATATTCAAGAAATCAGTCCAAATAGGTGGTGGAAAAAAAAGGCATTTTTTGCCGTTTTTTTCTAGTTTTGACTGGGGAAAAAATTGTTGCCGGGTCTTTTCTGCTTCGGTCCTTGTTTCTTGGCTTGTTCCAAATGTAACAAGACCAATTTCGTCCTATAATATATTATCCTTCTGAAAATATCTGCTCAAAGCCGAGTTAGCTTATTTTATAGTAACCGTTCTATACTTACCAGTGGCTAAAAAATTAAAATTTCATGTGGCGGAACCCTTTGTCTTCTATTGTCTCGTGGTTTCAGGATTGCTGATCATATTGCTTCTAATATCCTAGCCGTTATAACCCGTATTTGACTTGATATTCCCGCGATGAGTGTCTAAAATCGATAAATACAGTGGATTTTTCTGATTCTTTGCCTGATGTTTCTCGAGAATCACCCACTTAACACTTTTTACGGGGAGTAAAGATGGCGTCAGATTTCTCCAATGTCATTACATACCAAGAAGATCAGTACCAATTTTCGTTAAATGGAGTGAACGTCCATAGGAAGACTTTTCCATCGTTTAATAAGAAGGACACTATAGAAAGCTTGGACAAAACGCAAAATTCTGAGTGAAAGTGTTGCTGTATAATAGTTTTATAATTTGATCTTCCAATCGTTGTCAAATAGACTCAACACTGCATATTATACTTTGTTTCTATTAACACTGGTTTTCTGGAATTTATTTTGCACACCCGTATTTCACTTATTTAAAATATGCTCACTGAACTTTTGATCTATGACCGACGTCAGTGAAAGGCAGTAGTATTCTATACTTAAATTGGTTATGTTTCATTAGAGTGAATTAAGAAACTAATCTGCGCCGGGGGAAACAAATTTGAGAAATCAATTTCACCTTGGGCAAAAAATCCGACGAAAAATGAGACAAAATCCACTCTATTCACCGATTTTTGACACCTAGCTCTTGATTATTAACCAAAATACGAGCCCTACGCCTCCACTACTAGCACGTAATGTTCAACGAGCCCAAAAACATGAAATAATGGGATAAAAAGGGCTTCAGGGCGTTAAATTTTTATTTCGTAGCTACTGGTAGGTAAGTATAGAGCGGTTACCATTAAAAAAGCTAACTCGGCTCTTGAGCAGATATTTTCAGTAAGGATAATATATTATAGGACGAAATTGGTCTTGTTTCATTCGGAACAAGCCAGGAAACAAGGACCGAAGCAGAAAAGACCCGCAAACAATTTTTTTCCCAGTCAAAACTAGGTAAAAACGGCAAAAAATGCCTTTTTTCCATCACTTATTTGGACTGATTTCTTGAATATCAAAAGAAATACAGCTTCTGCGCTTGCAATAATGGCGGCATCGTGTTCCGCGACACCGAAAACATAGGAATAGAGTATAAAAGTGTCCAGACGCTTGGATCTTTCATGTCCTAACCGTCTTTTTGTCCTAAGCGTCTAGTGTTCTAAAATCGATAGTTAAATTATCAAAAAACGGGTTTAGGAGACCTCAAGGGGTTATCGGTTCGGACTGAAATTTTCAGAAGTTGTTCCTCGCATCTGATGCAATCATCTGAGCTTTGAGCACCTCAAAAATTCGAACTTTCGTTTTTTTCGTTGTCAGTCTAATGTTCGTATCCAAAACTGTTTTGGACAATATGAGTGCCATTAAGCTGATACAAAATCCCGAGTTCCATAAACGCACAAAGCACTGAAACTGAAGCGAGGTTCAAAACTGAATCAAAAATTTGGAAGATAAAAGATGCCAAGTGCAAAAAGGCCCTTATATCAACTGTCGGTAAGGCACCATTGCTACATCTCATGAGCTGTGAAAGCGCTAAATATATGTGGTATAAACTGCACACTGTGTATGAACAAAAAGGAGTGACAAGTTTACATATTGTTCAAAAGAAATTTTTCGAATACAAAATGGATCCCTCAGACGATATTTGTACTCATGTAAGTAAACTTGAACAACTCGGACAGCAGCTGAAACTTTTAGGAGCTCCAGTAGATGAGTCGTTTATGATGACAAAAGTCCTCATGACGCTGCCCCCAACATACAGTCATTTTCACAGTGCCTGGGATTCAGAACAGAATCAAACCATGGAGAAGCTTGTAGCAAGATTGCTAACAGAAGAAACACGGTTATCAGAGAAAAACGAAACCGGTGAGAGAGTAGCCTTGCTGAAAAAGAAAGAAATTTAAATCATCAGAGGAAAAATGGAAAGCCAGGGATGAGTCAAACTGGAAGATCACCTTCAAAAGGAACATATGAAGAAGGAAGAACATCATCGAAAGGACCATGTTTTTTTTTGCAATAAGCCCGGACATTGGAAGAAGGATTGTATCCACTGGAAAAAGAAACAGGAAAAGGAAAACCGGAGGAGCCATGCGAACGTTGCCTGCTATAGTGAAATTATTCTTGCTGCTGATGGAACGGTAGACGAAAACTGGTACATCGACTCTGGTGCCAGTGACCATATGTCAGGTATGAAAAATTGGTTTACAAATTTCAGATCCTTGCCAGAACAGATTCCTGTGAAGATGGGAAACGGAGACTGCATGTATGCTACTAAAAGAGGGGACATTAAAATCCTAGCATACGTAGATCATGGATGGCACGACAGATATTTTGAGAACGTCCTTTACATACCAGACCTAAAAATGAATCTGTACTCTACTGGATGTGCTATGGACAAAGGTTTCAAAATGGTAAGCAATGAGAGAAAGTGCGTTTTTACTAAAAATAATCAAACAATTCTAGAAGGCACTCGATACCAGAGGTTGTATAGGTTGAATGTAAAAGTTATTACTACAAATGATTGCAAGCCTATAAGTTTAGTAAATAACAAAGCTGAGACGTTCAAGATTTGGCACGAGCGGTTATGTCACCAAAATGAAAGAAGAGTCAGAAAGTATCTAAGTACTAATGAAATAAATTTTACAGGTGAAGACAATTTCTTCTGTGACGCATGTGTTGTAGGAAAACAACATAGATTACCATTTCCAGAAAGTAAATCCTCTACCACAAAACCTGGAGAACTTATTCACAGTGACTTGTGCGGACCATTCCAGGTAGATTCTGTTGGAAAGTCGAGGTATTTTCTCATGTTGAAGGATGATTTCTCACACTATCGGCAAGTATATTTTCTTAAACATAAGAACCAAGTAAGAGAAAAGCTGGATTTATTTCTCAGAAAATTCAAAAATCAAAGGGGTTATCAGATTAAAACATTTAGATCGGATAATGGACTAGAATTTTTGCAATGATGAAGTGCAAACACTTCTGGACAAGGAAGGAATTAGTCATCAACGAACTGTAGTGTACACACCTCAACAAAATGGGTCTGCTGAACGAGAAATTAGGACTTTGGTTGAAGCAGCAAGAACAATGCTGCACAGTGAATCTTTGAATTTGAGATTATGGGCTGAAGCAGTGAATACTGCAGCATTTATCCTAAATCAAACTTATCTCTTGAAGGGAAAATCGTCTTTTGAACTGTGGACAAACCAGAAACCCAAATTCAAAGATTTTAGGGTGTTTGGGTCACAAGTTTTTGTTCATGTGCCTAAAGAGAAAAGGCGGAAACTAGACGCAAAAAGTAAAGAAGGCGTTTTTGTTGGCTATGATGATTTTGTAAAAGGATATAAAGTGTATTTTCCTGATATGGATAGAGTTGAGATAAGTAGAGATGTTATATTTAGGGAAAGTATATCATGTTCTAAAATTAGAGAAAAATATGAAAACAAGGAATGCATAGTGGTTTTAGATTTCCCAAAGGTAGAAAAACAAGATTTAGGTGGTGAAATTAATCCAGTAAATTCAAAAAGTAACCATAAGACAACAAATGATGTCTTAGATGAAAGGAATCCTCAAGAAGTAGACTTAGGAGTTATGACTGAAACAAGTTCTCAGATTGTTGAGGAAGTTTCAGATCAACAGGTTTTCTCTATAGAACCTGAACTGGAAGATCTACCTACGACTGCATCACAAGAACCGAGGTATAACCTTCGAGACAGATCACAGTTGAAACCTCCTAGTTTTGATTGTTGTTCTGCTACAGTCAACGTATATCCACCAGAACCAACTACCTATAAAGAGGCTATAGAAAGCGAAGATTCTGAAAAATGGCTTGAAGCAATGAAGAGCGAAATGGAATCATTGAATGAGAATAAAACCTGGAAATTAGTTGAGCCAATACCAGGGAGAAAACTAGTGGACTGTAGATGGGTTTTCAGGGTGAAACGCAAAAAGGATGGTGAAATAGAGAGGTGGAAAGCCCGGTTAGTAGCCAGGGGTTTTAGTCAAGAACACGGACTGGATTACAATGAGACCTTTAGTCCTGTGGTTCGCTTTGATTCTATCAGAACAATTTTATTGATAGCTGCTGTTGAAAATTTGATACTGAAACAGTTTGACGTGAAAACGGCATTCTTGTATGGAGACTTAAAAGAGGACATTTTTATGAAACAGCCTGAAGGCTTCGATAATGGTTCTGGTAAAGTTTGTAAATTGATGAAAAGCTTGTATGGGTTAAAACAAGCTCCTCGGTGCTGGAGTGAAAAATTAGTGTCACGTCTGAAAATTATGGAATTTATAGAAAATGAAGGCGACCCTTGTGTATTTACGAGAAAGACGAATGAAGGGAAGATTATATTGGCCATCTATGTAGACGATGGACTTCTAGCAGCAACAAATATCAAACTCATAGATTCTTTTCTTGAAAACCTAAAAATGGAATTCGAAATAACGGTCATGGAAGCTGATTATTACCTTGGACTTGAAATTTTAAAAAAAGAAGATGGCTCAATTTTTATATCCCAAGAAACATATGCAAAAAGATTATTAACAAAGTTCAATATGGAACAGGCTGTTCCAGTGGCAAGTCCTATTGAAAAGAATGAAGACTCAACTTGGAATAGTTTGAAATTGGTAAAGGCTCCTTTTAGAGAGGCAATAGGCAGTTTAATGTACTTAGCAATTGGCAGTAGGCCGGATATCTGTTTTGCTATCAATACGTTGAGCCAGCATTGCCAAAACCCCAACCAGTCACACTGGAACGCAGTCAAACGCATACTTCGATATGTGAAAGGAACCTTGAGCTATGGTATCTGGTACAAAAACCAACTACAAGGAGAACTGGTAGGATACAGTGATGCTGACTATGCAGGATGTAAGGAAACTAGAAAATCCACTACTGGCTATGTTTTCTTACTCGGAACAGGAGCTATTTCTTGGTGTTCCAGGAAGCAGAGATCTGTTAGCATGTCAACGACAGAATCTGAGTATGTGGCATCTTCGGAGGCTGTTAAGGAACTTGTATGGTTAAAGAGGCTTCTGAATGGCTTAGGATATGCATGTTCGTATCCAAAACTGTTTTTGGACAATATGAGTGCCATTAAGCTGATACAAAATCCCGAGTTCCATAAACGCACAAAGCACATTGATATACGATATCACTTTGTGAGAGAAAAATATACCGAAGGCTTTTTCGATCTCGAGTATGTTCCTAGCAAGCAACAATTGGCGGACATTCTTACAAAGGCGTTGCCGAAGAACACACTTGTGAATTTGAGGAAGAGTCTGGGAGTTCAGTTGAAGGGGGAGTGAAGAACCATCAACAGAACTTCATTCGTTAATTATTATAATCCGACCTCAAAATTCAACATGTGTTTGGCAATGTTTACTATTCAAAAATTACGTTTCGAATGAGTAACAACTTTTTATTGCGGTGTTGAGTTTAATAAACCTTGTTAATAGTTTTGTTACCTACTGCGAACTCTGTATAACATTAAGTGGCTCCATCCCTCCAGATAGTTTTTAAAAAACGAAAGCGCCTCACCAGTGAACCCAAAATGTAATAACTTATCATGTAATAAATTGAATGGCACTAAATCAAATGCCAAGTCATTGTACGCTGGCTAAAATTTCAAACTCCATAGGGGTGCGGATGCGAGATGAAATCCCCCCCCCCCCACTGATGGACTGAATGATGTGGAATCCGCAATATTAAACTTGGACAATAGCACTGGCTCTGGCACGTACTGGATGGCCTACTTTGTGTTGAAATCGAACGTATATTACTTCGATTCTTACGGATTGCTACAACCACCCCCCAAATGGGTAAAATATTTTGGAAAGTTTTGAAACATTTATTACAATACCATGAGTTTGCAGCCCTACAACAGTATAATTTGCGGACATTTGGCACTTTTGTTTCCGTGGACTGTGTCTGAAGGATATAAAAACACACTAGCGGCCACTATGTAAAGCCATTTATATTTGGAATGTTGTCCTTTAAAGTCACTCTGACCGATCGATCTAGTATCCTAGAAACGACCTTTTTCTCTCCCATTGAGCTAAAAAATGGCGCCTGGGAGGCCGGACTTACATCACTTGACACGTATTTCTCCATTCCTAAATTGATTGCTGATGAATTGAGCGAGGCAATGGATGTACCTTCTCCTTCTTCTTCTTTTCAGAGTAAGATGGTGGCTGCTGCTAAGCTTGATACCTTTGATGGTAGGTATGCAACTTTTAGAAGATGGCCTTGTTATAATATTTAATATTATTTATAATAATAAATATTATTTAATTATTAAACTGTCGTTCCTAAATGAATATATGAAATGATAACTAAACTACGAACTAATTATTTATAAATATAATGAAGGCAGTGATACACTCCTGCCTGGTTGTGACGTCGTTGTAAAAGTATCATGTCGTCGTCAGTCAGTCAATATATTTGTCTTGTCGAAATCGTCTTTATATATTATTTATATACCACGCTTATCAAAAATAACAGGCCTAAAGTACTTCAACATCTAGTTGATGACCTCTGCAGTGATGGGTTTCACTATAATGACCAGCAGGGTGACCTTGTCTGCTGCTACCCTCGTGAAAGCGGTATGAATACCGCTTGAATTCAAGATTGGGAAATGCACGACGACCCAAGGATTGGGCATGCACGCGAGTATGAAGAATGTCCAAATGTCCTGAATGTCAAAGGATCGGCTTTTATTAACGCCGCGAAGAGGTCTCGACCTGAATGTACATGGATTTAAGTTGATTGGTTCATGCAATAAAAAAATGAAAAAAATCACCGTATTTATTATTTCACAAGTAGGTACCGCTCCCCCAACACACCAACCTTATATAATACTTACTATAGTAATAAGTAGTTGATTAAAATACTTACTATAGTCGATTAAGCGTAGCAGCAGCAGAGTTGGAGAGGAGGCCGCATGCCGAGTCGACCTGTACGGTAAGTG